>ML179157.1:29051-94372 GCA_004369135.1 Dendrothele bispora CBS 962.96 | reverse complement strand
GCTCGATATGCAACCAAAGTTAGCTACAGTGGACAACTAAAGTTGGTTTTCTAAGACATATAAAAAGTTACCGAAGACGTAAGTCGTTTAGTGACACTGTGGTACGTTGGTTGGAGGATAAACATTCAAGTTCACCAACGCTTACGTTCCAACAAGTAATCCAACTTCCAACGCAATTTACGTGCCCAACAATCAACGTAACTACGTTCAACTTAGAGATCGAATGTTGCCTGGAGTGATCGTGTAATGTGACAGTAGTGTTGGTAATAATGGCTTAAGAATCAGAGTCAGTTCTATTTGACATTCTTCCTGATAAACAACTTATTTTCAAGTTCCTGTATTTTCTGAGGGCTCAACGATACCAACGCTCCAGTTACGTTCCAACGTTTTCTGGCTTTTTAGTGTGTTAATTACGTCCAAGGCCTTAGAAACTAAGTCCAACGGTCCAACGTCTTTTAACTGGCCAGACCCCAACGTGTCCCAACACGTTGTCAACGGTTGGTTTCAGACTTTTACGACTACACAACAGTAAAACCTTTACTGAATTACGTGATCGTTAATGTAGCCCTCACAGTAGGTGTGGTCAGAAAAAGAGATCGAGTGAAGGCCATCACAACGTGCACTGAGCTCAGTGTTTTAAAAAAAAACGCGTACCACTTGCAAGGTCGCTAAAAAACCTTGAGTATAGTATCAAATCACATAAAACTATAATATTTCGATATGAACCCGTCATATGTACGTCAAGGAACACAACCTCTCGAACACTCAGTAAAACGGGCTCAGTGCTCAGTAAACCCATAGATTTCCCATAACGAGAAGTGGCCGAGAAAAGAATTTATCTTTTTATATGAAGTCATCTATCTGTTAAAAAAAGGCGAAAGAGTGCTAGGGATGAGACATCCTAAATTGCACCAAAAAAATACGTTTTTTGGAGCTCAGTAACGGCTCAGCTACGACTCAGTACTCACTCAGTGCACGTTCAGATTGAAGGCCATGTACGTAGGAACTCAAATCAGAACTATTCTCACCACATCGTAACTATGAGACGAATGTAACTCAGTAGAGGTTAGTCCGAACGCTCAGTATGACATCGAAGTGGTAACTACTGTTCCTCACCCGGTAGACAAGCGCACCGTGTAGTACGCCGGGATACGGGCATTGACGGCCTACCCAATAAAGTATAAAGCAGTGTAATAGTGTATGGTTTACCTCTAACATGTACCGATGACGTGTCGGTGGTCGTGCTCAACTGAAATCATTCCTACTCAGGAGGATTTCAGCCGGAGCATTAAAGGCGAGACGAATCACACCAAGGTCACATAGGCTAATGAAACTCGAAAGCGCTAGGATGAGAATTAACTCAGAGACTCAGTAACGGAGGTACGACTCATAGAGTAGGAGTTCAATAGACTAGAATCAAATCGTAGCTACTGACCACACGCAGTATGATATGTAACTCAAAGGTTAGTCGAACATATAATGTTAAATGCTGGTATACAAGCGCATTGTGTAGTGCGTGGGGGATACTTGAACCCAGTAAAGTATAAAGCATTGCGCAAGGTCCATGGAGTCTTGTACCCAGACCGTTTAGGGCAGTGCGGGGGGTTTTACCTTAAAACAGTAACTTAGTTTTAAAAGTGGGCCGGAGACCGGTATTCAGTTCTTTATTCAAGAGATGTAGCACTTTACTGCACTAAGGAAACCGGCCGAAACGACCGAACGGGCGAACAACGGTTCACCGTGTAGTGTTTTTAAGTTGCATTAAGTTACCAACGGTTCCGTCGAACAATGGTTTTGGGGCGACCGACCAGGGGAACACTGAACGGGCCAAACTAGGTGACTTTTTTCGGCTTTTTTCGACCAGTTTAGTCCCAGTTCGTTTGGACTTCCTCAATGCTACATTCACTCGTTTCATATGTCCTAAATTGGCCAGGAACTTTGTGTTAGAAAGGAAATTTGTCATCGCTAAAAGATCTGAAGTCTTCCCGGACCCCGAAAGTATACCCGAGTAAGACCATCCATTTATACATAAAACATAAGAGATGGACTTTTTTACGACACCCTACGATAACGACAATACACCCCCGTTTAAATTGCGACCCCGTCCTAAAGTCGTTTTTAAACTGAACCTTAAACATAAGATGATAGATGTCATATGTCTTGACACCACTAAGATTATGTACGTCTCGATGGGTTTCAGGGAACTTTTACGAAGAATGCTTAAGTGACTGAGCCTTGCAAGAGCTTTGTAAATTAGGTATACTGCAAGGCATGTTGGAGGAGTTTACATCCTTGATTCATGAATCTCAGACCCTATGTTTTCAAATCCTTCACCTTCGATAGTATCATCAGGTATTGTAGAACTCAGAAGTTAGTACGACTTAGTTACGAGGCCCTTTAGGGAATTGTCCTTACTAACTCCAGCTGGCTAGGATTCTTTGTGCATCCCCATTTAGTAAAATCTTATCTTATCCCATTCAAATTATGAGACCAGATGGTGAAAATGTTCTCATGAGGTAAGCATTATTACAAGACCATTTTATTACGGCTGCCGTCATTCAGTCGGCTTTAAATCCATGTGTCTGGGAAACTCCAGAACCCGATTTGGCTCTGGCCAGAGCCCAATTAGGAAACACGACAAATCATGATTACACTCAGAACCCAATTTGCCATCTGAGGGCATGATGTGATAATTTTCGATGACTGTCAGAGCCGTTTTCGGTTCTGACACGTAATTCTGATTATGCAACACTCCTATTTGGGCTCTGGACACATGCTGCAGCTGCCGCAATCAATTCCGAACCTTAAACAGCACAATAGTCCTTTCGTGAATTTTTTTTGCTCAATGTCAAGTATGTAATAGAGGTGGACCACCTAGTATTTTTAGATAAACCTGGTCATGCTGCAGGTAGGCATTCAAAATTTGTGTTGCAAACCGGCTGGTGCCTCTAAATCCCAGGAAATTCCAACAAGTATGTACTTGTCACCTATATATTTGGCCATATCTCATGAATGGCTTCATATTTCTACCTCAGGTAAGTTGTAGAATTATCTCCTACCTTTTGATGCCCAAGTTGAGATGCTCCTGAATGTGCCCCTTCCATAACAGGCAATTTTCAAAAAATGCGGTTTTTCCAAGTCAACGAATGATTTTTTCAGCAAAATCTCCTAGTACAATATGAAAGAGAAGCATGAGAAACAGGGGTAGCAATCTACCCAATGATAATAGCAATCAATTTGAGGGTGATATTTGAGTAGAGAACTTGAAAGTGCCAAAAATGGCCATTTGTAGGCATTTCTCTTTAAATACCTCCTGCAAATTGCTAGTTATTGACATGGGGTAAATTGCTATCCCTATTTTGATGCATCTCTTTCAGATAGCACTAACAGATTTTGCTGAAAAAAAATCATTTGTTGACTTGGAAAAACCACATTTTTGAAAATTGCAATTATGGAAGGGTCCGAAGGGGCACATTGAGGAGAATCTCAACTCGGGCATCAAAAGGTGAGAGATAATCTGTACATTGATTTTACAACTTATTTGAGGTAGAAATATGCAGTCATTCATGAGATATGGCCAAAAATACAGGTGACCATTCACTGCCTTTCTCACTCAAAGAAGTGTGTAATATGCCCTGGACAGAGTAATAGTAAAAACTGCAGAAACATAGAATCCCAGAGTTATAGATGTGTATTATTATGACTCACACAGAGCATGATTGTGTATGTACATTAAAAATAGTAACTCCAGATGGAAAAAATTTATTTATCTACATTAAGATGAAAGAAGAATAAGGAATTGAAGTACTAAAGATTATGAAACAGCATCAAAAAATTGTCTATGTCAATAATTGAACTTTCATTAGTAGACAATGTGGTATGACAATTAACCACACCACAAAGTCATTGGTTACGAGGCCCTTTAGGGACTCGTCCTTACTTATCCTGGGTTCACAGGTAGTGGCTGTGCCGTACTAGATGCTATCTCCTTTAGGCATCCGGTCCGGCACAGACCTCATTACCGGTTGTTGGCCTCATATCTGCCACGCGAAGCAATGGCCTCCTTCTTTGATGACACTTATCCAAAATTATGATAGGCCATGATATGCATTTAACTTTGTGATATGGAATGATATACTTATGGTCACATTTCATCATTGTTCTATAACCTTATATATCCCCATCACATTAGATATTGGTTTAGAAACACTTCTGGTACTCTTTCATAAATAATGTACTTCTCTAATATGCCGTGTGAAAGCGAACAAAAATAATTTCCGACACATTGCCTGTTTTTCGACACTTTGAAGCACTTTTATGAGTTTTTTCGAGTCATTTTGGATCTTCGAAAATTTGAGTGTGACATGACGACTTGAAATAAGCTCGCTTAATGTGTTGTCCACTTCAAACTTCTTACAACTTTTCGAGACTTTGCTCAAAATCTCGAAGATCTACACAAACATGAGTTGATATTATGTAAATAGACCGTATCTGCAACGGGAAATTTGACCGTTTTTAAGCTTGACTGAATTGGTTTTGTATTGTTGGAGCTTTCATTTTTCCCGTTGCAGATACGGTCTAATATCAGATATTTTATAACTTATCAGAGATGTTTCCTTTTTTGGGGGTAAGATCATTTTTCACCCCCTAGTGTACTACGTATTTACAGAGAAATTTACACTGAAATAGATTGATATTTAGTGGGAATAAAATTTACATAATACCAACTCATGTTTATGTAGATCTTTTAGATTTGAGCAAAGTTTCGAAAAGTTGAGAGTTAGAGGTTCGAAATGGATAACACATTGAGCAGGCTTAGGTTTCAAATTTGCGGAAAGTAAAGTTGTCACGTGTCACACTCGAATTTTCGCAGATCTCAAATGACTCAAAAAACTCAAAAAAGTGCTTCAGAGTGTCGAAAAACTGCCAAAAACTGCCAATGTGTCGGAAAGTATTTTTGTTGCTTTCACACGGCATACTCCATTATCGTTTGCAAAATACGTGAGAAAACACGTGTCGGCACATGTTTATGCTCATCAACCTAAAAAAATTCATATCTCAACAACCACTCAGTTCCACAATAGCCTCTGGATACTGGCATAACCAGAAAAATTGCCCCTACAATCCTGTATGCTTGAATTTTATGTCCAAATAAAGTAAATTCTAATGTCACTGTAGATTACTATAAAATAAACATGTATTCCAGGCAAACAAAGTCTATTGCAACGCTGGGGCAATTTTTTTGACTGATTTATGATCAAAAGAATATGTGTGAATCCATGTTTTACAAATGTTTCTTGCAAATTTCCTGAAATCTACATGTGTCAACCTAAATCAACTTATATCTCAATTACTATTCTATTCTACACTATCCTCAAAGTGTTGCCACAACCAGAATAATTGCCCCAACAATCCCATGAACTTTCTTTGCCTGGAATACATGTTTATTTTATAGTAATCTACAGTGACATTAGAATTTACTTTATTTGGACATAAAATTGGAGCAACATATATTTCAAAGAAATTCAAGCATACAGGATTGTAGGGGCAATTTTTCTGGTTATGCCAGAGGCTATTGTGGAACTGAGTGGTTGTTGAGATATGAATTTTTTTAGGTTGATGAGCATAAACATGTGCCGACATGTGTTTTCTCACGTATTTTGCAAACGATAATAACACTAAGTATGAACAAAATTGTACAATAGACTGTATCTGCAACGGGAAATTTGACCGTTTTTTGTTGGTTCAAAATGGTCTATTTTCTGCTAGGCTCCACCTGGCCCCAATATCTCTGAAATGTCAATAAAACACCACATGTCACACTCATGAGTTGTCAGTGTCGCCTCCTAGCATGTTCGTTGAAGGTTTATACCGGAAACAGCAGGAAATTGTTGGCTTGGGAGCAGTGGTTGAGATACCAGATTGAAGATTAAAAGATCACAACGGTCCATTTTCAAAGACGACTGCAGCTCTGTGGTGCATATGGACAAAAAGATCACTGGCTATTGACAGACTCCTCCTACTTGGAGTGACAGTGTCACAATTTTTTTTTGCATCTGGCTGACTTCGAACGACCATTTTCTACTAGCCCCACCTCCATTTTTATGAGTGGAGCCTAGATATTTCCCGTTGCAGATACGGTCTAATCTTCATTTATTAAACTACTCGAGTATTATCGTTTGACTACAGAACTGACAAGCATTCTTGTTTCCCTTGCTTGAAGCTTATCTGTGATACCACAATCAAAGCAGAAATCTCTGATTCCCTGATTCTCCCAAGTTTTACATTACAAAACACCCAACATGCTATGATGTTTGTGAATGTGATGTGTAGTGGAATGAAAGCAACCTTGTACTGAATATCAAGGGATGGCACAACCAACATGACAAAGGCGGTGGAACCAGTGAGAAGTGAAATGCTGTAGTTGCTGAATGATTAGTATTTGTCTTATTTGTTTTTTTATAAATACTCACAGATAGTATAGCTGTCCATCTCGAAACAATGATCTTGAAAATGTGGGCAGAGTGGCACCATTTAGAAGAATGCAGGTCTTCTGAAACACAGGTTTATCCCTTTCATGAAAAAGAAAGGCCTGAAAAAGACGGTATGAAATCGCGATATAAACAACAGTATCAAATACCAGCAGTGTTCCTATAGACACCATACTATAGAAAGACTCTATATCTGTCTGGGTACATGTCTTTTGTTTTACCAGATGGTTGGTACTGTGCAGAACAAAGAAGTTCAGAATAGAACTCCCAAAGACAAGGGCCCAAAGGCAGGCAAGGACCATCTGCATCCTCGGAACATCATGGAATATAGCCCGGGCACGAAGAAAAAATAGAAGTGCGATTGAGTTGACTTCAATGGCAAAAAAAGTGACGATAGAGAAGTATCCAGCTGGATGACAATCTTTTATGAGGCCTAGATAACCACTAAGTAAACTGATGCATAAATGCCAACATAAAAAAATCTTATCTCACCGAGCACGTATGCTGTATTTACTGATTCATAGCATAAGCATGAAAGGCTAGAATAAATATTTATCAGCTCAAAAAGTGTACATGATCATGTCATTTAGATACTCACCGTGCAATCATGTATATCACTGTTGGGAACTTGATTTTCTGCTTTAAGACAAGCTCAAGTTCATCTTCTAGATTATTCAAAATATCATAAACTGTCACCTAGTAGGTATATATGAGAACATGAATACTCAACATTGAAAATCTGAAAGGAGTTGTTTAAAACATTTGGCTCACCACCAATGAACTAATGGAAAGATATTGGCGTTGCCGTTCTGCCACAGACAAGTCAATGAGAGATTTGTCAAACACGAGAGGGAGGGGTGACATTTCTGGGAATTGTATGGTATCCACAGACCTAATATTATTTATATGAGACTCGGAACAACGGTGATTCTTTGAGGGCGGTGTGTTCTTCCCGAGGCAACATACCGGGGATTTATTTCATGACACAGGGTAGATGCTCAGAGTATTTGTAATACAGAGGCGGCCATTAGACATTGCCCACCCAACTCGTGGGAACGCGTTCAAAGTGGGCAATGTCTAATGGCCGCCTCTGTATGTATGCTGCTGGATGCCTTCCCGTAGCCTGTAGTCCCTGGAAAATATTCGGCCGATTCAGACTACCCACTTTAGTCCGAGTCGGATCTCAAACACAGCCTTGTTTCCAAATTAAGAGGCCTCCGACGGTCGATCTAGTCTCGAGTAATTAGACATCAACGTTTCTGTAACGCCAGTGTGACTCGGGCCATATTGGATATCAGCCTTATTGATAAATCCAATCTGTAATTCCTCAACATAACTCCTGGTCATCACAAGCTATGATAGAAGGCTTGACAAAGCTGATTGATCGAGAGTGATATTGGATATTGGTACGTGCTTGATCTTCGGAGGTTCAGTGCACGTAAGAGACGCCCCACCGGGCTCTTGAAGAAGTTCATTTCCGATGAACATTTGATTGCCAATAAAGTAGTGTGAATTTGTAAAACGTGCTTGGGAACAGCCTTGTTGATTTTGAGACTAATTAGTAATTCATTTTCTTTTAACTGGTGATGTAAGCTTAAGTGGTCAAAGGTCTGTAGGCATCAGTGCAAGATTTTATGATCTCAACTGAACTCAGGAAGTTTTGGAATTAGGTGTCGTATCAACGGTAAGTAGGACACATTAGATAACCCCCGTACTATGAGGCCGGAGTTGACGGAGGTCTCGCCCTAGCTGAATGGTTTTCCGACTCGTATGTCTTCTTTTAGTTTCCAATTTGCACTGTCCAGCCAGAAATGACAACCTTGCACCTGCGTGCAGCAATGACCCACTTCGACTACTGAGGCAAACGGGAATGAACGGATCATCCGTGAAAAAGTTTTCCTAAAAGCAAACGGGAATGGACGGATCAAACTTTGGAGGACAACAAGTCCCTCCTCCTTTCGTCGGAGCCGGGTAAACTGATGTTCTATGTAAGTGCAACTAAGTTCTAAGTAGAAGGTTTCGTGTAGGCTACCCCGAATCAACGATCGGACATGAGTGGAGCGGGGTCGAATGGTACACTTGAAAGGCTTTGGACGGCTACATATTGTTTAGATAGCGAAATTGGAAGAGGTAAAGTCAGCTTACACCACTAGCCCAGAAGAATACCCTTCCTCAGGTTCAATCACAAACCCCTCATCATCAACTGATTTGACAATATCAAAACATGCAAGTATTGAGGCGATGGTCATCCAAATTGACGATTCAGCCATATCCATGCCAGGACACTGATGTCTCCCGAAACCGAAAACCATCTCTGGATGCTTGACGCAAGGATTAAGTTTGCCTTCTTTGGTCAAGAACCGTTCGGGATTATACAAGTGCGTATCTGGTCCGTAAACCGCCTCGTCATTTAACATGGCCCTTGAAATCATTGAGTCTAAATCAAGTCAATAATGAGACACTTCTCACAATGCATTTCCGATAACAGTAGAACCGGCAGGTATACGGTAGCCTTGGTATTCGTCGTCAGCCATGACACAGAGTAGCTAAAATCTGTTTAGTGATATACGGAGAGAAGACTGTACCAGCACAAAACTTACCTGGTGGTGTAATTGGTCTCCATCGAAGAATTTCTTTCATCAAAGCATCGACGTATGGAATAGATTTCTGATCCCGGAAATCTGGAAGTCGATCAGTTCCAATGGCATCATCTACCACTTTTTGTCCTTTCTTCAAGATTTCAGGACTCTGTACCACGCCGAGGATGAAGTTCTCGATTACAGCCACCGTCTGATTCAACTAGTGAACAAGTGAAACGTGCGAGAAGCTGAACATGCATACCGTATCGCCTCCAGCTATTACATTGAAGTAGTGAGTATATGGCATCGATGAAATATGCTATTGCTCACTAACCAACATATATAGTAGCAAGAACATTCCTCAATACCTGTTCTTCCTGCGGTGTCTTCGGGTCATCTTCATCCATGGAGCTTAGTAGTCTAGAGGCAATGGAGGATTTAGCGGTTCCTTGGGCCTACAAAATGATAAGTTTGGTTAGTTATAACTTTCAATTGAAGAGATCCAGGAGCATACCATGGATTCTTTAACAAATTTCATTGGGAGACTCTGCACAACTTCAGCGCATTCCCGCCACTGTTTCGCTTGCCTTTTGAAACGAGCGCCAGGAAACCAGTCCGGAATATACTTGAGTGCGGGAATTTGATTAACCAGGTAGGATGTATCGCTCGCTGCTCGGCCAACTGCATCAATCGACTTCTCGGATACATTCACGTAAGGATCATCTGGGGGTTGAACATCGATACCGTAGGCAGTCGAAAGGATGATTGTTCCCATGCTGTTATTGAAACCTGATTACGAGGCCGGAGTTTACGTAGGACTCGTTCTTACAAGACTTATAAATTAGGTCTGCGGAAGGTGGCTGTGCTGAGATTGACTGCCAACCCCATTTGGTTTTACTGTTCTCACACGCTCGGAATATTCCGAAATCCTTTCCTGGAAACTACGGCCTCGTAATAGCCACGCGTTGCGATGGCCCACTCCTTTTATTAAATATTCGGACTTAAACGGAGAGCTCAAGGTCAAACAGCAAGCCCAGAGTCAGGAATATCGTGTGAGCGGTGTTAAGAACTCCGAAATTATCGAGGCCATGGCCAATACAACGAGTAACATATGGAATGTTTGTGAAGAATCATTTGTATTAGAGCGCATCTGCAACGAGAATTTTGGATGGCCCCACCTTCCATACCAAGTAGATTTCAATGGATTCGAGCTTAAAAAATGGTCAAATTTCTCGTTGCAGATGCGCTCTATTACGAGGCCCTTTTAAGGCCGAATTAATTTACAACAAGTATGAGCGATGTTGGGGACTCCGGAGCTATCGAGGCCGGTACAAGTAACATACGAAAATCAGAATAAAGTTGTACAGAATCATTTGTATTACGAGGTCCTTTTCAGGTGGAGTTAATCTATAACTGAAAAAATTTCAACTCCCCTAATAAACTCCTCCTCCTCCTCCAGACATAAGCGTGTTGGGGACTCCGGAGCTAGGTCCTGTTTGGATCAGAAACCCCTAACTTCCCTGGTAACAGCTGCTGCACGGCCTCGTACTTGTCAGGCTTGACTTCATCAAATCATAGATATAAAAGAGTCCTGTAATATACAACTGATTCAGCTTCAGTGTTATTCTGATTTGAACAATTATTCTGTATGTTACTTGTTGTACTTCTGCGCCTCGATAGGTCCGGATTCCTTAATCTCCCGTAGGCAGACTGTCGAATACATGATGATCCACGGAGGCCTTCACACGCTTATGTCTGTGGGGAGAATAAATTTTCAGTTATGTCTGAAAAGGGCCTCGTAATATGATTCTGTACAGCTTTCTGTATGTTGTATCAGCCTCGACGTGTATCTGTCGTGACAACAACATCAGGAAAAAATGTTTAGCTACGCCGGCAACTGCCCAAAATATCCGAACCAACCTGAATGACTGCCAAGACTTCGAAGCCTCTTGGGGGTGCCCGTAGCAATGGGACATCGATACATAGATCGGTTAAGGCTCAGTTGAAGCTGCACTAATTTATATAGGCTGACTATTAACCACTATTATTACTATGACACTATTATTGTTATCCAGACTATGGCATGCTGTATAGGCACTTTAAATTTTTCCTGATGAAGTCATGAAACCGGGAGGCTCTGCCCAGCTTGGGATGAAGAAATTTGAATGTAGAGTTCTAGACAAATACGCCGTACAGGCAAACTACGATTTATCTTTGACCTACCGGCCGGTACTTCCGCAAATCAAGTTCTTTCCACTTCAATCCCACTGGCCAGCCCTGACAGCGGTAGTCTGTGAACAGGAGTTATCAAGCAAAGGGCATAGGTTGTATACCCTCAGGTTCCGACATACTACCATCTACATTCCACCGAACATATGAATATGAAAGATATAAGCCATTGTCTTCGGCAGGACAAGAACAAGGCCAGAAATTTACCAGCCGATTAATTATATGGGCTGAATGGAAAGAATGACATTTTTACTCGGTTTTGAGCCTCAGAAAACCACCCCCTAAAACACCCTGGTGCTACCCATTTTTCAGCCCAGGCGCCTCAGACCTTGTATAGGATTGCCCGGGGTCTTACTTGAGTCAAAAAAGTATGATGCTAATGCAGAAAGTCAACTTCAAAATTCTTTTTCGAGCAGTTCACAAAGGTCTACAGAAAATGATGAACATCTAAACTAGTAAATTGGGAAAATTGTATGTATTGGATTTACTTCAGTACTAATGTGCAATGACGGCTCAAGCGCTGAAATCTCATCATGTTATTAAAAGTAATGGCACAGTTCGGTCAAAAATTTCTTAAAGGTGCTCGGCCTGCTCCAGACTCTCTGCTTTCAGCCTATGGACACCCTTCAACTTGTCTCAAGCATGACTTATCAAATGCTTCTGCATCTCCACTGAAACATACCAGACAATCCCATCATTGTCAAATTGTAAAAAATTGGTCACTGTGTGAAGGATTGAATGAGAGAAACTGATAAGTTTCCATGTCAGATAAAGAGACTAGTTCTGATTATTCAAGAACAAGATAAACCTGAATTTTATGCTTAATAGCAGCAAGTGTATTGGCCACAACTATGCCAGCAGAGTACCTATAAAGGAGGAAGGATTGTCTCTGTTGATGTCTGAGGTCTCAGTGCACAAAGTTAAGAGGTAGTCTTGAGCATCAGGAAAAATCCCCTAATTCAAAGTAGCCAGGAGTCATCCCTGCCACACGGTGCCTCAAAATGGTCAGAGCTGTTTTTATCAGCCAGAGATAGTCAGGAATGGCCAGGGATGGCCAGGGCTGCTTGGGGACTGTCTCAGGACTGTCAATTGAGAGCCATGGCACCCAAAATCAGCCATGGAACCCATGGCATGTTCTCATTCAGACCCTAAAACCCCTGACAGCCATGGCTGACTTTGAGTGCCATGGCCCTCAATTGCCAGTCACTGTATAGTCTCTGACTTAAATGACTTTTTCCTGATGAGTATCCAGACCAACAATATACACTTGACACTCTTCAAGTGTGTATGTGACTTATCCATCACCATATACCAGAACAGTAGCTTCACCAGAACAGTAGTTTCACCAGAACAGTCAAGGAACATTATGAATGAACTTTGTTATAGAACTATGCAACTAATGCAGTAGTTCAACAGCAGCTCAACAGATGAGCAACAGTAGTGAGAGACAAGCAGGCAGCAAATGTGGATATAGGATTCTCTACTGTACTTGGTACAAGACAGAGTTTTGTTTTTTAATACTCTTCCATTTCAATAGAGGATGTGAGTCTGTGACCTATGACCTTGCAAACATAATTTTTCCTCAATAATATGCTTGAGATGCTATGACACTAGGAATTATTTTTTTTTTTCAATAAATTGGTCAGAAACAACAAGTTTTTGGCCATTTTGGGCCATGTCTCACTGGGACATTTTGATAAAAGGGATCAGGACACTGTGGCAATGGTGAATTTTCAATAAAATAAACTGGTCCACAATGCAGGACTATTGAATTGATTGAAATGGTACAGTATAAAAGATAGAGTGTACTGATACTACCTACAGTCAATGAAATATCTTGTTTGAAATCTGTATTCAAGCAAAAGATTTACATCAGACAGATGTTCACCAGATCTGTCTTGAAAAATATCAGTTGAGAATTTGAAATCTTTGTTTTTGCACACAGTTTCTCATAGGAAAGGGGTCAATTTATAGCACTAACTGGTCGTGCTTGCTCTGCGAGCAATTAAAACTTTGTACTTGTGTACTCAGAATAGTACCAGGTCACCTGACTATTCCATGAACCCAACATCTTAGCTTTATGCCTAGGCCTCTTGGACATTATTGCCAACTGGTGAGCAATTGACCCGCCCGTTTGTGGTTCATCCACAGTGTCTCACTTCAAAAGATTGTTTTCAGCCTTTGAATGGTGAAATGGTTCAAGTATCCTTCAAAGAACCACAAAAATGGTATATTGCCATTGTTCGATCTGTAAATTCTTGACCTCGAAAGTAGCAATTGTGGTTTTATGGTTTTTGGTTTGCATTCCCAATGCCTCGATTGTCTTTAGAAAAATGGACAATGCCACTGCAGTACTAAATCCCAAAGATTGTCCTGCCTTGTGTAATGAGTGTGGTTTTGTGGTTTTGTGGTTTTGTGGTCGACACTTCGCTCATCTTGAATAATGACGATGCCACTTCAAGTTGCCCGAACACCGACCTTCGGTGTGGTTTTTGTGATTTCAACACATGCCACTGTAAGTTGCGTAGTATAAATTTCGGACATCATCTCACCAATTCTCTTCATCTTTTTCCTTCTCTCAGTGAACGCGCTCCTCTGATATTTCCCAGAGAGCGTTTTCTGCTCTTTTCTCTCTTGATATACTGTTTCGTATTGATCATGTCCTATTTCAACCCCATTCATAGCACTGCCTATACTCCGACCACCTATAGCAGTCTTGGGCACACTGTTCCCAACACGTCTTCCGCGTCTCCGACCGGACGTCGCGTCCCTCAAAGTTACACCAATGCTAGTTTATCAAGATTAACCTATAATCGCCAACCTATCACCTTTGACAGAGTCAAACCCTCGATGCAAGGTGTCTTAATGAGCGACATTTTATCTAGGTCAAGTTCTATAGACACATGTATGGCTTGTGCGGATGATCAAGTGTTTGCAGGCTCGGGTTTTGAGAGAATTAATCTTCGGATTACGGTTAGCCTTCGACGTGTTTCTGTTTTGTTTTATTGTAGCCTATTTTTTCTTTTTTCTAGTGGCCTGGACTTGAACTCCACAATTGGCTTCGTTCTATACCCGTTTCCGATTCCATCACCCGCGCCCAACTAGCCCGTATCATAGCAGAACACTTTTCGCGATTCATAGAAGTGAGATCCGTCTTCTAGGATATTGTCGCTTTGCCTCATAGTGCAACTCTGGTTGACTCCAATAGAAAGCTCAATATGAACATTTTGCTGTTAATAGCTGGCGTCTCGGACGCAATGATGGTATTCGTATTGACGATCTCATCTTGATTTCTTTGTACAATATCTCTGAACACACGTTCCAGGCCAAGATTGCTGTCAACTCTTAGGCTTGAGTGTTATTCACTCAGCCTGCCACTACTATACTATTACTATCACACTCGGACTCTTACTCTACTGCATTTCGATTCTCTAACTATTCCGAACTAACTGCTCATATCGGCATTATCCTGTTGGACTCCTTACTATTCCACGCATTTACATATCCTTATACCCTGCATTAACATCCATATCTCTTTGTATCTGTTACTTAGCTTCCTATCATATCATGTAACCTTCTGTACTATCGATTTCCTCTCCTGTTCACCACTCGTCTCACCTAGTTTCGTCATTTTTACCCATCACTGTGCATTGTGTCTTGATACAAACTTTCCATGCTGTCTAGTTTACCAATTTTTTCTTAGGTTACCCTTGGTATGTTGCTATTGATTCGTAGTTACTTTGAATACTCACTAGTAAAGATGATTCATTAATTTCCTTTCGTCATATATTTACTGGATCTAAGGGAGTTGCAATCACAACGAACTAGGAGTGAGTCAACTCTGTATCAAATTTACTCAATCTAGTAATCTATGATGAGCAATTGAAAACCATACAAAGTTTGCTCATACTTCACCAAATGAAGAACAATATTACGAGGTCGACTGAAAGGAGGATCGCCTTTAAATGCAAGGCACTTGAGCCTCGGTTAATCACCGATGTGGTCTTGTTTGTCAAAAGCTTTATAATTGTCTGCCACCGATTGTGGTCCTGTTTGGATTAGAAGCCTCTGAGTCCCTTGTCGGCCCGGTACTAATAGTTGACTGACGACTCATACTATGGTATTTTAAGAATTGCAAAATTCACTGAAATCTTTTCCTCTGGCTTTCGTCTTGATCCCAACACCATCGGATGTTTCTATTCATAAACCTTACATATCAAAGCCCTTGAGTTATTTACTGTAGCATTTCGTTCAATTCGGCAGTCACAGGTCACAGCCGATTTTTGAAAACATCGCCAATAATTTTTTCTCGAATTTTCTGATTTTTTGGAATTTCTCAAAAAGTCACGTGCTGCCGAATTGAACGAAATGCTACAGTATTCTAGATTTTTCTGAGGGCTGCTGAGGGTGTTAGTGAATAGCCGCAAAAATACAAGGATATGCAAATGCCCCTGTCACGGAGGGTCACATCTGGCAAAGGTCGGCCTTCTACTTCGAGTTCACTCTTGAGTCTCGCTCAAACTACTTTCGTCCGTACAGCTCCTCCCTCACAATATCTACACTTGAGGCTAGGTTTATGCACTGTTGGAACATAATAATAAATATATCAGTGGTAGTTTTTGGTCCCGGTAGCCTACCTTACATCCATATCGAGCTGTCACGCTCTCGCGGCGTATCGTTTTGAGGGTAAAATGATCGTCTTATCATTTCCTCAAAGCAATATCCACCCAACCGACTCTGTCCCAGTATTTTACTTATTCATTATTGCCTACAAAAATTTGTCGAGCCTCAGAAACGACGGGAAGGACTCGGAAATGCGAATTTGCATATCCTTGTCGTTTGCAATTCTTAAAATACCATAGTAATGGCCCACTTCACTCCATTTGAGTTTATGGTGAAGGTAGTCTTAATAATCATCATAATGAGCTCAAGACTAATTTGAGGTTGGTCTGACCGTTACTACAACGCAGATTTACACATATAGTACCACTCCCATTCACCGAGGGATTAAGTATCAAGTGACATTCATCCTCAGGCTATATTAAGTCCTATTCAGATATTTGCGCGCAGAACTAAGGTAGGGAGCATCGACTCCCAACTAACGTCACGTGATGCTGGTAACGGCCCAGTCACACACCCCAAATCCGGAAGTAATTCTTCGAAAAACCATTAAAAAAGACATAACAAATTGTAGAGTACCGTTCTGCCAAATCCCTGCCATGAAAATGTTTATATACAATCAAAACATATGCAGATCAATTTTTAAGACAAACAGTCAAGTTTTCGTAGAGTAGATCCCAAAATACTTGAAATAAGTAAAGTACAAGACTAGATGTAAGCTATTTTCGCAACGCAAGACACAAGATATCAAGATCTATGTAATAGAATTTTTCTCCAGTTCATTCAATATGCCTTCGGGAAGTACACGATGACCTTTATACTTCCGAGCAGCCCAAGCAGCTTGCCGGCCATTCAATCCCTTTGCATATGCATCCGCAAATTTTGCTGATCGGTTGAAAAAGCTGCAAAGAAATTTCAAATCAAAAGAACAAAAATGCCTATGAGAAATTATTTACCGGCGGATCGAGTCAAGAGGCACGGCATCGAGGCATTCAAGAGTATTTTTCTCTAAAACTGCTTGATTTGATGACTCCGGATAAAAACGATATAGCCGTTTTGAGTACCCCCAACATTGCTCAATGGGATTGAGCTCGCAATGAAATTTCGGAAGGAAGACCACTTCAACACCTCGCTGGGCACAAAAACTCTGAAGAATTGGTTTACCTTCAGTGAAATCGGGTTGATTGTAAAGAATACGGCGACAACAGCAATCAAGGGCTGGAGGTGCACATTTGAAATTCTTACACTGTGCGAGTTTTCCCTCGGTAGGTATACCTCGCTCCTTCAGAATCTGCTCCTTCAGAATCTGCTCCATGCCCTTGAATTTCCCGCAAAGTTTTGGATCGGAGTGTGTGTCGGAATAATAAAAGGACTGTGGTGTACCATCTGGGAGAGTACCAGGACCCATCTGAGCCTTGACCTTCTTTCCAGGAATAGGTTTTCCGTTGTTATTGAGCTCAGGAATCTCGACAAAGAAATTTTCCGAAGGTCCCTTCGTCATTTTGAGAGCCGAAGGTGTGGTTTCTGGACGTTTGAGATGTGTTGGAGCATTGTCGTAGATAAAAATGTGGTCATAGTCTGGCCAGAGCTCCTGGACAAGGTCAATAGCATTCGCAGCCTGCTCCTGAACATCTTCTGCTGTGAAATACCCATCACGGTTTTTTCCTGGTAGGAAAAGACGACGGGCCGAACGACCATCAGGGCTGCGTAGCCAACCAAAATCAGCCGAGACAAAATCAGCCACCATGAGAGAATGCCCATCGCCTTTCTTGTATGGTTTGCAGGGTCCATCTTTATGATACCAGTTATTGCGGCGCCTGTCGTGTGCATAAAAAATTGACTCGTCATGAAACCAGAGGATAACACGACGGCCACAAAGTGGCCCATTCTCTGCCTGATTTTCTGAATTCCATTTCTGGACACGTTCCAAAAGTTCTTGCCATCTTGGTAGATATTTCTTGTCCCGATAATGAACAACATCATCCCGCTCGTGTACATCAGCAAATTGACCTTTTGGGGGTTTCGTGAATCGGAATCCCAAAGCTTTGAGATAACGGCGGGCAGTCCAAACACTAATTCTTCTAGAAATCCCGTGTTTCTCCATAATCTCAGGGCGATTTAGGAATTGAACTAGCTTCTGTGCAGTGATATCATTTCCTATCTCCTGAAGATACAAATTGATATCCATGCACAGTGCTTCGTCAACAAGCAAAGACTCGTTCCAATTCCCAAAAGGATTCAATGGGAGAAGTTCCCGGTTGCGGATGTACTGACGAACAAGTCCACGAAGCACTCGAGCACAGTAACTACCACGATTCAAAGATACAGCAGCCATGAGAGAGGATGCACTCCAATGTCCACATGTCTTTGAACGTTGATCTGTATAAAACTTGAGCATAGCTCTCATTCCTTCCAGACGATGACGCGTGAAGAGATCGATTTTTGGATCTTTGTAACCGTGTCCATTTGCGTAAGATTCTCCCCGCATGAGAACAAGAAGATCCTTGACAGCCTCGGCAGCTTGATCAACTGTCGGAGCTTCCCGAAGTTTTCCGGAAGAAATGAATTCTTGAGCAGCCGCAAGTATGTCATTTTTCAGATATTCCACTCTGCAGAAGTCGTTGGTCGGTTGATACTGTGGAATGTCATCAAGTACAGCGCGGTACTCGGTAGAAAGTGGTGGGGGTTGCGAGTTCAAATCTGATCCATCGTCATTATCTCCATTCAGCTCGCTTTCAGGCACGAGAATATAGTGACAGCGGTCGGATAGCGGAATGGTACGTGTCAAAAAAGAAGTATCATCTTCATCCTCAACTTCTTCCACAGTGACACATTGATGCGACTCTTGATGCTTCTTGGTCTTCTTGGGTGGATTTGGCACGATCCATTTCAATGGATTGAGAATGAATTGATGGAGACTAGTTGTCGGTGCACCAATGGGAGATTCCGGACGCGTCCCAATCCAGAAAACAGTTCTATTGGTAGAATGAGATGTTGCTGGGTTATTGGTAGAGATCACCAGTGATTCGCGTGATTCGGACGTGTCTGACGAGCTATTGTAATTGTCCAGGGGCTTTGCCGGAGGAATGTAATGTAACATGTCGACATACATAACATTTCAAATGACAATGAGCGCGTACCTGCTGACATGGACTCTGGGAACCATCATTGTCTTGCCTTCTCCCGGGTGAGCACGCTTCCGAGACGTGTTTAAGACCTTTTTTAATGATACCACTGAGGTTCTGGGTCCGTAGTTGGAGCCATTTCTTCTGGAGAGGCATAGCGTGTATCAACGCGTCGACGCGTCAAGCACAAGTCAGCGCGTCGATAGGTAATTTTGGAACTACATAATCAAATTGCTTTCTTTGGTAAATTTCTTTCACGCCACATGATCATAGCTATATTTTCCTTAAAATCATGGCACGGATTAGCTATATCTTAAGTACGCAATATTTGAGAACATTTTCTTTGATTTTCCCCTTGAATTACTTCCATTTTAGGTATGTCACGCTTTGGTCACGTGGCGTTAGTTGGGAGTCGATGCTCCCTACCTTAGGATCTAAAGATCAAGTTCAAGGTTGACACGCTGACATCGCATTTATGGTGATTGGTAGGCGGACCACTGGCAGAACCATTCACTTCTGCGAAATTTTAATGGTAGTCGATCGAAGCTTCGTCGATGATGGTGTGTTGACCGACTGTCATCACGAACAACTGGCTCGAGTCTAACATATGCTTAAAGATATATGGCTAAGGTGACACTATCTCGTGTATTTAAGTAAGTATTACTAGTACTCGCATGACGTCCTTAGGGTGAAATAAAATACATCCTATTTAGACCTCACAGGCTACTGAGTTTCTGAACATGGATATCGGATAATTTGGATCGGATTCTTGATCTATGTGATGTGTTTCGGTAGTGCCGGGTAGGTGGACTTACTGATCAGAGTTATCATATGGCTTCATTTTATAATTATAACAGCAGTAAAGGCCCACTCTTCGGTATTTGATCCCCTTCTGGACCAAACTTTACTTGATAGAACGGAAAAGAAAGGTTCGATGGTCCCACAGTGGTCAGAAATGAATTGAACATGAGGTCGGACATGCTTCAACATGTCGTATAAGGGCGTCTAATTACTCCTCGATATCAGACGGTGGTGATGCAGAAGACTAAAGGTCTACACCTAGCCCTATGACAGCAACGCCGGTCGACTTCGTACGTGCCGTGAGTCCCGTGATGTGGCTGTGTGCAAACTTATAAGGCTTGCCAACGCACTAAAGATTCCCAGGCGCGCCTTGCCCTAACAGCTTTTTTAGTTTTCTTTTTGCTCAATTTTTCAACTTTTTTTCGATGCAGCCACGTGGTACGAGGGGTGGACCGTCTCGAGGAGCAGGACGTGGGGGTGGTAGAGGTCGCGGTGCTCCCCGAGAAGGTCCAACCTTGGTAGGTCGTGGCCCGTCTGCAGGACAAGGCACCCTGCAGAGCGGTTCGACGCCTCTTATTGCAGGTATGTTGAAGCCTTCCACTTGTAGAATTGTCCTTAGTTATGCATGATATAAATGTTTTGTTCTCTGATAAGCGCACGTACGTGCAACGGGAGTCAAACGGCCAGGTTTTGGCACCGCTGGTACCCGCACGCGGGTTATTGTGAACGCGTTGGAGATGGTGGTCCCAGACGATACGATGTTTTATCATTATGATGGTGAGTCTGAGTGCTAGCACTGATCATATCTGAGTCACTGATTCATCGACACTGACGTTTGTCACAGTCTGTGAGTGTACATCGTTGGTCTCGTTCCTCGTAGTCCCGTAATGGCTTGTTCTATTATCAGCTACTCCGGATAAGACTTTTCCACCTCGATTAAATGTCCAATTGATCAAAGCTCTCCAACACGACATTGCGCCTCAGGTTTTCACTCCTGCCGGAGCTTACGACGGTAAAAAAAATCTGTTCATGCCTCATCGACTCAACCTCGGAGCCGGTGATTCGAGAGTAGTACGCTATGCTTTACTTGATGCGTGCATAAAAGTCTGAACTTGCTAGTTTGATGTCACCCTCCCAGCCAACGGTTCTCCCCATGATCGCCCACCACCAGTATACCGGGTCAAGATTTCATTTGCAGCTGAGATTAATGCAACGTGTGTCATCTCTTGTTATTCCTGGGATGCTCATACTCAGCAAATATGTTAGGGTACTTCTTCGATCTATTCAAGGCAACCAGTCGCAAGATGAGCAAGTCTTGACTGCTCTTACAGTAACGTTTCTCCTTTGTCTCGTTAAGTCCTGCTGATCGCCTGGTTTCCAGGCTTTGAACGTTATTATTCGGGCAGATCCTATAATGAATCATCCATTCAACACCCGTTCCTTCTACCCGATCAACGGGGAGAGACGAGGTGTCGGTCATGGATTCGAACTTGTGCGAGGCTACTTTCAATCCGTTCGACCCGCTATCGGCAAAATGCTAGTCAATGTCGATATTTCAACCGGATTGTTCTTCAAACCTGGCCCGTTATTCGAAGTTGCTTTTGACTTTTTCAACATGCCTGGTAATAGAAGGGATCCTTCCATGTTCTCAGCTCGAGGAGGGTTTGATGCACGAAAACGCCATTCTTTGCAGAGATTCCTTACCGGAGTTCGTGTTTCGGTCGCACCGTCCAATCGAATCATTGTCGTCTCTAGATTGTCCGACGTTGGAGCTGATAGTTTTCGTTTCTCGCTCCGTGAAGGAGGCGGTCAGATAACCGTTGCTGATCATTTCCGTCGACAAGAAAATCGGCCCCTTCGGTATCCAAGCGTGTTCTGCGTCATGGTATGTTTCCTTTTCGTGCGCTCATTGGATACGTTCCTGGATTGATATCCAATCTTTACAGAACTCCAAGGGCTCCGCAATACCATTCGAGAAATGCACTGTTTTGCTGGGACAGATTGCGCGCAAGCAGATTCCGCCGGAACTGACCAAGGAAATGGTCAATTTTTCAAGGAAAAGGCCTGAGGAACGGATGCAGAATATTCGTCAGGGGATCCAAGTGAGTTTTCACGTCTTTAAGTCCCTGTCCTGTGGGTAACAAACTTTTTATCTGGTTATTGCGCTTGTTAGCTCTTGTCCTATGGTCAGTCAGAGTATGTCCGCAGCTTCGGCCTTGCCGTCAATAGCGGTGCATTCCTTGAGACCGATGCAAGGGTTATAGACCCTCCTAGACTCAAGTATGGTCAGGGTAGCAAGCAGCCGACCATCGTGAGTTGTTATGTACTAGGTTCATGACAAGGTCTTTATTTGCTTGTATAGCTCCCGCAAGCTGGCAGTTGGAATATGTGAGTGAACTCAGTGATTCGCCATTATCGATGCACTGAAATTTCTTTCAGGTTAGACAAAAAGTTCATTAACCCTATCAGGATTGATCGTTGGGTCATTGTTGTGTTCGAGTCACCACGTACTGTAAATGAGGCGAAAGTTCGAGACATGATCAAAGGTTATCTCGAGGCCTGTAATCTCGTCGGTGAGTTGGGAGTAATTTCCCTGTAATTGATTTGTCTTAACGATATTTTTGTCCCTAGGTGTCGTTGTTGCCGAGCGTGACCCAGTCATCCATTATGCCAACGGTCAAGGAAATATTGCCAATGTGAGTACCCCTGTACATCGTAGACCTCGATCCTATCACGGAGTTGGTGCTCACTGCGCTACACCTGCAGGAACTCAAGGCTGCTGGTAAGGCCTGCGTCGACAAGAACCGGGCTGGCGGGCCAGATTTGATGGTTGTCATTCTGCCTGACCAAGCAGCTGATATTTATCGTGCAGTCAAACAGTAAGTGTTTGTGAGGGTGGAATCTCCCCAAGAAAAAAGAAACTGATCCGTTTCAACGTTCTACTAGCTTTGGCGATTGTGTGGTAAGCTGTGCATTAATTCCCACTTTTTTCCGTGCACTCATTTCTTAAATGTTTAGATGGGAGTGGCGACTCAATGCTTGAGGTCTGGTAACTGTCGCAAGGCCAACAACCAATACTGGATGAATGTGTGTCTGAAGTGAATATCTCTATACCTAACCTTAGTTCCCGTTCATTTACTCGTCAACTTGTTGCAGAACCAACCCGAAGCTCGGCGGCGTAAACGTTGTACCGGACAGTCAATCAGCACCTCTTCTTGTTGATCCAAATAACCCTACGATTGTGATGGGTGAGAAAAGCCCGTTCTATCTGCGTGTTCGAACTTCTGTTTACTGACCGAGTACTTCCAGGTGCTGATGTCATGCATCCTGCCCCTGGTTCCAGCTCCCCGTCGTTCACAGCGGTCGTTGGAAATGTCGATACGAATGTGTCCAAATATATTGCTACTTCAAATGTGCAGGAAAGCCGAGTCGAGATTATTCAGGATTTGGGCAGCATGGTCAAGGTGTGTTTCTACAATAGACTCATCCATATGATCGATTTATGTATCGTTCCTCGCTAACCATGACGTGTTGTAGACGATCTTGACGAACTATAGGGATTATCGAGAGCGGGCTGAGAAGGTCGCAAGAAACAGTTCTGCACCGAAACGTCTTATCTTCTTCCGTGGTATGCGTCGGTTTTCTTCATCCATGATTAACAATAGAGTGAAGACTTCATCATGCTTTCGATAGACGGTGTCTCAGAGGGACAGTTTACCCAAGTTCGTGACCAAGGTCAGTCTTGACATCCTTACTCATTAACTCTATCTAATCAACACTTTATTCATTGCCAGAAATTCAAATCTTAAGAGGTACGTACGATTCAAAATCTCTCCCGTTTGGTTATGGACTTACTATTCACCCTATCCATTTATTATCATCTAGATGTTTGCGCAGAGTTGAAGATCAAGGTCGACATTACGTTTATCGTCGTCGGTAAGAGGCATCATTATCGGTATGTCCCCGCCATTACTTGTTCAAATTTTCGAGCTTATGGAGGTTTTTCAATCATCTTTGGGCTCGTTTATTTGAAGTTTTATCCCTCCCCAAGGCATGAGGGTGGACAAATCTGGTAACATGCCGGCCGGGACTGTCGTGGACAGGGGAATCACTCATCCTATCGAATTTGATTTTTACCTTCTGAGTCATGGAGGGCTTATTGGGACTAGTCGACCGTCTCATTACAATGTATGTTGTACCCTTTTTCTGCTGCTCCTAGCCCAAATTCTTATGTGCACTTTGCAGGTACTGTATGATGTATGTGTTTTTTTAGTCTGTTTTCCTTGTTTGTTGCTCACGAATGATGTTTATGCCATGTAGGACAATAACTTTACGTCAGTTTCTGCGAGCCTTGATTAATAAATGTTCGATACTCACAATTTTTATCCGTTATGTACAGAGTTGATGGTTTGCAAAGTCTATGCTACACGTTATGCTGTGTCTACGCTCGAGCAACTCGCACCGTCTCAATTCCAGCACCCGTCTACTGTGAGTAGTCCGATTAATTGTATATATATATTGTTGCTTCTTTGCCTTCTGAACCACTTCACATAGATGCCGACATTGTCTGCGCTAGGGCTAAAAATCATTTCGATCCGCTCGGGAACGTGGACATGTCAGACACCGCGACTCAGATAAGTGGTAGTGCCGGTGGTGGTATGGATCTGAATAGCTACAAGGCGGCATATAAGCAAGTCACTGGGAGCATGGCACGAAGGATGTATTTCATGGTGAGTGTGTTTCACTGATGTTTACCCCATTCGCTGGATAGGCCGACTGATTTTTTTTGTTTGCAAGTGATCCCAAATGATCACTTTGACCTTTGTGCTTTATGACCACCAACTTGAATTACAGTTTTTCCTGACCCACTCTCAAGTTGATTTGATCATGTTGTTTTCTTTCTCGTCTGGTACCTTCCACCCGCTTTGCTGTTCTAAACCAAATTCTGTGAAAACTACATATGCACCCCCTCTTTTTGTCCTGCTCTTTTTCCGGTCTTATCAGGCTTCTTTAAGTCTAGTACTCATTTGCTGTCGTGATAATCTGTCACAATTGTTTTGCTCGCTCGCTTGCTTTACCTATCTTTGCTTTCAAGTTATGTTTTTTTTTAGTTTGGAGAAAATGATGTGTACTGTGACTGCTGTCTCTTGCAACCTATCTGAATGCTATTAGCAGAAGAAAAAAACCTTTGTGCATAGATATTATCTACATATATGCATAAACAAAATTTCCGAGGTGTTGAGCTACCCAGAGTCATGATCATTGAGATCTGTTTCGAGCAGCCGAAGTGCGCAAAATTTTGGGTATCAACAACCCTGGACGCGTCTGAGCGGGCCAAACTTGTATATCGTCAGTCTGGATACTCGGGACCACAAGAAAGACTGGAAGGAAATGAATAAGTGAAGGCTTAGGGAAGTGCTGACTCGATGCTGAACTGAGGACCGTGAGAAATGGCTTGGTCTGGATGACATATTGGTAAAAGGTCTCGGCAATATGGAGACTGGCAGCGAGTTGCGGAGGTATGTGCTATGTAAGACTTGCTTAAGGAATCTGCATAAGCGTAAGTATCCGATCATTCGGCATGCACGGCAGCCGTCACTCCTGGACCACATTGTCGTTTTAGTCAGACTCTTAGAGATGTAGCAACGGCCATTTTTGCGTTTGCGGAAATGTCCGAGCGCTGCGCGCGTAAGATGCGGTTAATTTGGAGCACAAGGAAGCTGTTCGGCCTGGAGGAAAGACCTCTCAAGCTAATGCTCTTTACTGAGTTGTAATGATAATGCCATCGATTCTCCTCAATGTGGATACCTTGTAAGAAATTATATTTTCTCCGATCTCAGAGCCTCCTATGTACAGAGCATAAACAGCAAACAGAGGTTGAACAGAGGGACCTGTTTTGACTGGCACCAGATATGGAGCATTTACAAAAAATGGGAAGTCAGAGACATCTGAAGCCTGTTGCTGTTAGTTGCTGATCATCGTTTCGTTCCCCCATAGACATAACCGAAGCGTAACCGAAAACAGTTCGGACAACTCCGAAAATCGCAAAAATGGTGTTGCTAATATAATTACATCAATTGATGGGTATAGGGCTTTTATCTTTCTGTTTAGATCAAGTGTTTGATCTACAGTTGTAAGTTTGACTGTTGTGAAGCACATTTTATCTTTCTGTTTAGATCAAGTGTTTGATCTACAGTTGTAAGTTTGACTGTTGTGAAGCACAGACAATAAAAGGTCTTACACACATAGCCAAGAGGAACCTTATCTTCCTACCGTCAGGTATGTAGCTCATTCTTTCACCCTTATGAGTCTGGAAAAAATTGATACGTATTCCTTACCTAGCTTTCAAGTATACATCTTCTCTCCATACTATGCGTCTCCTTAACACCAATACTTTTCGGGTGAAAGAATTTCTCACCGAAATCCCCAAATACGCTATTCTCTCCCACACCTGGGAGAAGGATGAGGTTACATTCCAGGACATCCAGAACTTCGATGTTGCCAGGTGCAAAGCTGGCTGGTTCAAGATCGAGAACGCCTGCACATATGTTCGACGATACAAGTTTGACTGGATCTGGATCGACACATGCTGCATCGACAAGTCCAGTAGTGCTGAGCTTTCCGAAGCGCTCAACTCAATGTACAAGTACTATGAAGAAGCCCTTGTCTGTATTGCATACTTGAGTGATTTGGAAAAGGGCTCAAATGGGGTTATGGACTCGGATCTGTTGAATAGGTTGAAAAGGTGTAAATGGTTCATGCGAGGCTGGACACTTCAGGAGCTGATTGCACCACCTTACATGGTATTTCTGGATAAGGACTGGCAGCGCGTCGGTACCCGTTTTACTCTGCGACATCTTGTGTCCGAAGTAACTTCCATTCCGGTTTATCTTTTTGAAGGAGGTGAAGGAGGCAATGAAAAAAGACGGCTCGAGGACTACAGCATTGCACAAAAGATGTCATGGGCTGCCTCGAGAGTGACAACTAGACCAGAAGACATGGCATACTGTCTTATGGGACTTTTCGGAGTTAACATGCCGCCAATTTATGGCGAGGGAGGCAAGAAGGCTTTCATGCGATTGCAGCAGGAGATCATCAAGTATTCGGATGATCGTAGTATCTTCGCTTGGGTAGCAACAGAGGACTATGAACGAGACAGAGGGCTGTTTGCCAGCTCTCCCTCCGAATTTGCGTCTTCTGGTCAAGTTGACAAATCTAATTCAGAGGACCTTGGTGACAAATCATTTTCATTTGGCAACAATGGTCTACGTATTCATCTTCCTCTACGCTGTCTACCTGATTTTCAGGACACATTAATTGCTTCGCTGGCTTGCAAAGACAACAATGTGTCCATTGGTATTTACCTTCGAAAGGAAGGACATCGCTATATTCGATGGTGTCCACATTTACCACTACCCCACATCAATGATGAATCGTTGGATGATTTACAGGAAGTCGTAGTAAAGGAGAGCGTAGTCCCTCGCCAAGTCAGATGTGACTACGAAATCCCCATTGAACTCCAACTCGATTCTGAACTCACCCTTCTTGGCAATGTCAATGATGATGACGATTACAGTATGCCGCCGATATCACTTGGTCTGGATGATGAACACTTGATTGGACTTCGGACTGAAGAAGGAACGGAATTTGATGTGTACCTCACTTGCTCCTCTGACGACATTATTCCTAGGGTAAAGGCAGGAATAACAATGCTCGAGGATGATCACCAGTATAGTCTTCAAGACAGTCTCCTATTACGTGGTGACGGTGAAAACGCTCTCGTGTCTCTTTTTGTCCACATGACTGGGGACTCTTTGAACCAAAGAATTATCGAAATCAATTACATCCCCTCATCTAGTCCCCATTTCGAGTGTTACCGTCAGATAGACGAATTTATATACTCGCCACAAGCCTTGAGCTTGACGACTTTCAATTTCACAGCCGAGCTTGAACCTGACGCCCACCTATGGGGTCCGAGTCAAGTTTTCTCATCTGGTCTTCCCTGGATAACGGATGGTAGAGAGACACACGGGTCACTACCATACTCCTCTGAACAATGTGATGTGCATTGCGTGTCTATGTACACAATGTGGGACCAATGGATCCGGAAAAAATATATCTTTATAGCACTGGGCCTGTATGCCGATCAGGAGGATTTTTATTGTCGTGAACCCTGGATCGATGGCTTTGTATCGGATGATAACCTTCCGGTCTCCGATGTATGGGAATCTTATCTCCCTTCTGGCTCAAGATATGGACATCGACAGGACGTCGACGGTGATGTAACAGTTACAGTTGATGACAGTACATCCGTAAATGTCGCTGCAAAAAAGATATGGGATGACCCTATTCATTATCACATTGTACTCAAAGAGAATCACGGACAAACGGAGGTGCTGATGGCAGGACTAATGCTCGATCCTGGATATGAATTCGAAGCAGTGGGTGGCAATGGAGGACTGGATGAGATCGTAATACCGTCCGAATCCGAGGGGGATGAAACTTAATGAGGCGTTTGGGGCGGAGCTACTACATAATACATAATTATCCCTCGAATGGATTACTTTGAATAAATTATCTTTACGTTGGAGAAAATGTGGAAATGAAAGATACGAGGAGATGATAGCAATTTTAGGCACGAGATACAGAATACCTTAAACGTCCAATGGAGAGGCGAAAGAAGGGTAAGTAGAGTAGAAGGTTGGAAACATCAGACAGAAAATTGGGAGAGAGAACAGAACAGAACAGAAGAGAAGGGAGAGGGAGGGCGAATGAGAGTGGAAAAGTGAAAAATAAAGAAAAGGGTGAATGCGTGTTCAAGTTGAAAGAGAGAGGGGAGGGGTCAGAGGAAGAAAAGGGAGAGGGAATGAATAAAAAGAAAAGAGGGAGAGAAATTGGAAAGGAAGGGAGAAAGGACTCGGAGCCTGCTGAGAGTTGGGTATGGAATTCTTATATAAATTGTTTCTCTTTCAATGAACTATCCTTCTCTTCTCCCTTATGTTCGTTCAAATAGCTGAACTTATTCCTTGGCTTATATAAAAATGTCCGTTCTAACACTGCTGGGGCCCAAGAATTTTTGCCTACCAAAAATATACCCGAAAAAAATTGAGGCTAACTTTCCAACTAAAGATTTGGCAAAGATTTGGCAAAGATGCGATAAATCAAAGCATCTTTGTCAAATCTTTGACAGCACGTGATATCTTTGGTGTCAAAAATGACCTAGAAAGTTAGCCTTAATTTTTCCCAGGGGTATTTTTGACTGCCAAAAATTCTTGGGCCCCAGCAGTGTAAGCACTTCAACCGAGAAAAACAGGTGTTAGTACCACCACGGCAATTCAAAAGATACAAAAGGCCTGACTCATCCATAAGTGCGTCCAAACTGGCGGTCACTCTGAGAGCTCCGGAATAATACTTAACCACATCCTCATACGATACAGAGATTTGCTTCCCAGCTTTACACGCAATCCCATTCAATACTTCTCCTGACTGAATGATATATTAGGTGAACAGGTGAATTTGCTCTTTCGTTCTGTTTCCGCTTCTCAAACCCGCAAGCCCTTTGAGGATATCGACAGATTGGATATGAGGAAGTGAGGTAAAAATCGTTTCTGGTGGCATAGCCGGTAGAATTTGTCTGTCCTCGCGGTGTTCATGATTCTATTTTTGAAAAATGAAATCATGAAAAAACTTATGTATCATTTAGATAACAGTGGAGTCTCGAGTGAACTGGTGTCCCTCTAAGTCATTGAACGGTCACACATACGACTCCGAGTCCAAAACACGATGGTTCAAGCTCCAGCTTCAAGGGTTGACGTTGAACTATAAAAATCGTCAATAGGCTGTAGAAACCAACCAACCAACCAACTTTTTTTTTCGTTCCAGAGCTGTGCTCACCCGCCATTCCCTTTCCCTTTCAAAGTTTCTCCGACACTCAGCAAACTTGACGTTTTGCTCATTTGATCCTACTATACTCGTTATGCAACTTCGTCCGTTTACCGTGTTTCTCGTTTTCTCCACCGGCCGCCCCGTACGCTGCTAAACGAAAAAACGTCGAGCGTCCCAATCCACCAGGTCTGGAGCACTGTCCAGGCAATTCTCCCGGTGACGCAGATGCTTGTACCTTCGAAGCCCAATCTCAAAGTGACAGCACGATGTCTATGATGGTCGGGAATCCGGTCGAAAACTGCTTGGGTGACTCCAATTCGACGACGACCACTGTGTCCACTGGGTTCACTGTTTCTCAGACCTTCAAGTTTGGTGTCAGTGAGGGATTCTCAGTGGATGGTGGCGAGGAGTTACCTATCGGTGTCTCGTTTCAGAATTCGGATACTTGGAGTAATACCGAGTCGAAATCGTTTAGTCAGGATGTGTCGATCACTGTTGATCCCGGAAAAAAGGTTAGTGTTTTCCATCTAGATAAGCTTGATAGCGAGTGATTGATGTTTTAACTGACAATCATTATATATCTGTATATATCAAGGGAATGGTTGTGGCACAGGTGCCAGTACACACGTTTTTTGGTCGCGTTCGTGTTAATTATGGTGATCCCACTAGGGAACCTAGCTCGAATGATTTTCATTTTATTTATTTCAACAATGGTGCTGGGAGCATACAACCGGTTGATGGAGCAAGTCCTACGTTTGGTCAAAAGATTATTGGATGCGATGAAAGCTTTTGATTTTTTTTTTCCTGTCACAACAAGTACTGTAGTATTGATCTCACTGTTTGCTTCGATACAGTCTTATACTGGGACTATCTCCACAGTCGCAATCACGCTTCCTTCATCTTGATATTTTACTCTGACTATTTGAACATAATCTGAATACAAGTTCTTGTAAAGCCGCGAGTCCACAGATGACGGGATGATCTGAAGTATCTCTGTGCCACATTTAATGGATTAGGATTAGGATTAGTAGGCTAACCGGCTCAAGGACCCATCAGGATACAGCCCCATAGAAAAAACTTGGGACAAAGACATACATAACTATGCGAATGGGGTTTTAGTGGGTATTGAGAAAGACTGCCGACGCCGCACAGGCATGAGAGAAAGTACGGTAAGTGGAGGTAAGTACCCGACGGTCTTTCTCCGAGTCCCACATACAGTGCGTAGATGCATTTCCTCGTGAGGGCAAAATGGTTAAAGCGGATATGGCTCTAACATATACGTTCATGCTGACACCGAGCAAAACAATGGCTCTTGCGTCCACCGCGTAGTTCTAGAAAGATGACTACGTCAACTAGTCTGAACACAAAAGCGCTCAAAAAAAAGACATATACAGCTAATTTGTCACGTACGCCAGGATTCTGTCGGGCCTGCAAGCTTAATTTTCAATGAGAGCAAGTGACAGAGCACTTTCTCTCGTTCGCTCGAACTTCTTCAAATCACTGCTATCCTCCTGGGACTTGATTGCACACACGGCAAAGTTTTTGAATGGACGTCCTAAAGATTTGGAAGGTCAGAAACAATATTGCGAGAGAGAGGGAGAGGATGATGATGATAAAAGGGAGTAAGGTTGAGTGGGCGTGATACTTTTTATTACTACTGGTTTGTAGTATGCTACTTAGTCTCAAGTATGTAGTACCCATACATGGGTCGGATTTGTAGTCTACCCCGGGCTCGCTCCTGTCTAATGGCCTGTGATTCCGGCTGTTTCGTTTCTGGCATGCTGGCACCACGCAATCTGCGGCAGCCGGCATAACCTACCTATCTACTTCCCGATGCTTAAGGAGGAAGAGGAAGTCATACGGCGCTGTTGCCACTTTTTTTTATCTCATTGGCTGGTGAAAAAAGACTGCACTGCCTGTCGCATTACATCTAGCAGCCAACGTATGCTATTTGTTAAATGTGCATTCTTCTGTGAAATCGGGTCCTTCACTTCTGGACACGCATCTCAGCTTTACCGGGGCGGTTTTTCGATCGTGTTCATATCAAGTTCCACTACTCTAGGTGTCGATTAGCGTCAATGTGTAAGTCAACTACTACTAAGTGTACCTGCATGTTGCTGCGTGCATCTATATACGTGCTCGCATGCTATCTATAAATCTCTTCCACGAGTTCGGTACATTGCGATGTGAAGGACGATTGAAGAGATTGTACAGCCTGAGTGATATCTGATTGTGATAACTGATGATCCGATAAATATAATGATAGAGTAAGTAGTGACATTCGACTGTTATTAGGATCTGTGGGGGAACAGACGAGTGGGGGAAACCGGGGTAGCGCGGATCTACTTAGACTAGAATGACGCGGAGGTATTAGGAGGGGAAAGCTGAGGGAAGAACAGTCAATACTAGATACAACACTCCGCTTGATATTGTGTAGATAACATAGCGAGGATAACGAGGACGTCGACCATGAGGGAAGGAAAAGATAAGAGACGTTGGAAGGGCGGGAAGAGGGGTCGGCTCGGATCAAAAGAAGGTTCCAGAAAAGCAGTACGTGTTCGGGATCGGGCCGAGCGGCGTTGTGAAGACGTATATAAACCTAAGACCTCCGCTTCTTTTTCTCTTTTCTCTTCGCGCAGCACCTTGACTGGTCTCGATTCCCGGACGCAATAAGAATTTGGAATTTTTTTGGCACGTTGGATCAACGTGTAAGGAGAAGAAGAGAACTAAATCAATCGATAGCCTTGTTTCTTTCCTCAAACGAAAACGACGACGACGACGAACGAACAATGAACTCTGACGCGATTTTGACGCAAATCCTTGCCCAGGTCCAGGCTTTGCAGGTCTCTCAACAGGCTTTGGCTGCAAAGGTGCGTTTCACATACATGTTTTTCTCTCCTTATTTCTAAAAAATCTATCGATCTTTAGGTCGAGACATTGCAGCCATCCACAACTACCAGTGCTCCGATCGCAGTTCCTGCTACCACTATCGCCGCCACCACCTCCCCATCCCCACTCCCACCTTCCCATTCTCTCGATGCCACCTCGATCAGCACCTCTCCACCACCAGGCACAGCCCTCACCTCCACCGAACGCAAAGACAAAGAACGCGAAAAAGTCCTCTACCCAGGCCGCGTCCTCCTCACCACCTACCCAGACCAACACGGTATCCAACCCTACCCTCTCACCTGGTTCTCCCCCGACCCTTCCATCCGTGGACCCATCATCTGTTCCCGCCTCCCTTCCTCTATCAAACGCCGAAACGCTATCGGCGCTCATTCCGGTTCTTATTCGATCTATAGAGCTTTGTCGATCGGTATGGGCACTTTGGATCCTGCTCATAGACCTGATTATTCAATGACTGCTCCTCCGGTTGAGATTCCACCGAACGAAGCTTGGTGGACACCGGGTAAGATCGTTTCTTTCGATCCTTGGGGACATTTGGTTCCATAGGTTTATGGGAAACAGACACCAATTAAGACAGTGGAAGAGGGAGGGGAAGGGTTGTATGTGAGACCGTCAATTGCAGTCACAAGAGCTCATATCAAGTTGAGCGAGATTGGTGAGGCGGTGAGGAGGGGAGAGATTGAGGTTGATGGGAAGATCGTTTTGAAGAGTGCGCCGTTGAGGAATGAGGATGGGACGGTGAATGAGAAGATCGATCCTGGTGTGGAGGTTGCGGTGAGTAAGGCGGCGGTGGAACCGGTTTGGTATTTGCCTGGGGTTGCGGAGAGGTTTGGGATGTGAGTGCTTTTTTTTTTTTTCGTGTCGTTTGTTCTTTTTTTTCTCGGTACTGATGTATTATCTTTCTACACAACAGCTCGGAAACCCTCCTAAGACGCGCACTCTTTGAAGAGACCGGTGGAATGTATCCAGAGTTGATCACTCGGCCAGATATCAAAGTGTTCCTTCCACCTATCGGAAACCTTACCGTCTACATCTGTGCGTTATCCTCCCTACCCCTCTCCTCTCCTCTCCTCTCCTCTCCTTGCCCTCTCACCTCACTCACTCTCACTCACCTCACACTCCCTCTTCCTCTTTCGTCTCTCTCTCTCTCACAGTCGGCAACCCCTCCCTCCTCTCCTCCCCAACCGCCCATCTCACCCTCCGAGTGCACGACGAATGTAACGGTTCAGACGTGTTCGGTTCAGACATCTGTACATGTAAACCTTACCTAACATATGCTATGGAAGAATGTATTAGGACTGCTCAGGGGAAACAGGAGGATATGGTTAGGGACGGTAAGACAGAAGGGGTGGGGGTGGTGGTTTATTTTAGGAAGGAGGGGAGGGCGTTGGGGGAGGTTACTAAGTGCGTTGTTTTCGTTCTGGCTAGGCTTTTTTTCTTATTTGTCATTTTTTTAACTAACCCTCCCCCCTCCCCCAATTATAGATACCTCGTCTACAACCTGCGCAAACGCGCCGGCGATTCCGCCGACAAATACTTCCAATCCACCGAAATCATCGCCGGCGTGAAAGACATGAGACATCAAGCTCTGATGCCTGACGTGTTGCATTGGTTGGGGATCAAGAAGGTGGACGGGATGGTGAGCATGAGCGATATGAAGTATGATGCTGTTGTGGGGAGTGGGATTGGGATTGGGAGGAGGTATGATTTGCCTGGTGAGTCCGAGTCGAGTCCGTCCCCTCGTCTGTCTCCGCTCCTACTCTCTCTCTTCTCTTCTCGTTTTGTGTGACCCCTATTTTTGCTAACCTTTCGCACACGAAAGACCACCTCATCCCACCCGACTCGCGCGTAGAGATCGACGCCAAGATCGCTTCTGGGTATTTCTCGTCCAGGACGGGTGAGAAGGGTATGGGAATGACGCAGGAAGAGTTGAGGAAGACGGTGGGGAGGGGTTGGGAGGAGGTGGAACATTGAGAGTTTAGTTTGTTTGTTGAGGGGTTGAGTTTTGGGTTTGGGTTTTGTTTTTGGGGGCAGCGTTTTTTGGGGGGAGGGGGGTGGAGGGTTGAATGATCGAATTGTACACACATGTTTTTTTGAGAATGTGATATTTTTTTTGCGTTTTGCGTTCGGCTTTTATAGAAATGCTTGAGGGCCCTCCAGTCCTCAAACATACTTTAGTATCATATTAGGATCCTGATGTTTTATAGTATGGAGGAAAGGTCCAGCGACTCCGAGTCGGTTCATCAACTAGTCATCCTAAGGCCTCTGTGAGGATGATGTTAGCCAAAGGGTTGCTGGTTAGCTGACGGTGGGGTCGTCGGACGAGGGTGCTATCACGCTATTCTTCTACTTAGTATCCTATACTCAAGATCGATTCAAAAAGTACGTGCATACACACGATGGATACGCACATGGACCTACTTACAATGCCGATCCGACGTCGTGATATCCTTACTCTACTGCTGTTTAGGTAACATATGGGACGCATATATGCGCATACTTGTAGTCAAATGACTACTTTAACGTTCAAGCTCAAGGTTCATATAGTGTTACTTTGGAGGAATCTATTAATCGGACTTGTCACAAAAAAATAGCACCTGTAGGTGAAGGCCCTGATAGTTGTGGAAGATACTTGAAGGAGGTCCGAGGCCTCTCTCGATCCTCTTCAAATGAACAGTACTTAAGACTATAACACCCTGTTGCTACTTATAGATTTTGAGACGTACCGTGTGCACCACCTCCGAGATGATTGCACTAGTCTATCAGGAGAAATGTCCAATGCCATACGGCGCTAGTAAACTCGTACTGGACTTGATATCTTTGTTTCGTCGATAGTACAAGTACTTCAAGTGTTCACGGAGTCAAAATTCGACCAAGTTATCAAAAGGCATTTACGTTCTTTGGTATTTTTCAGGTTCAATGCAGGTAATTGAAAACAATACCCACCTGAATTTTTTTTTTTTTTTCTTTTTTCATATCATTTTATTGTGCGCGGAGGTATTCCTCATGATGCACATAATTCTATCTATAAGAGGCCCTTGCCTCGCCCGTGCTCCAGGTTCCGAAAGCTCAACTGACGGATCTAAATCCCCCAGTTGTCCAGTTCCATCCTCGAACTGTTTTTGTCGGCCACCTTTTTTGAGGAGTTTGGTACACTGTGTAGTACTTGTCTGTTTGGTTGGGTTGTTACTGACCGGTGCTTGGGAGCACTGCGAAGAGACAATAATCTCACGGGCACGAAGTGGAAAGAAATAAAACAGGAAGGGGGTATGAGTGGGGATCAGAAAAAAGAAAGTAGGTATAGGGTCCTCCATGGTTCATCTTTCCTCGACTTCCCGGCCCCCTGGTAAGTAACTTTTTCGTCCCTCAGTCCGGTGTCCTCTTCATTTTTATGTACACATGTTAGTTTTTCTGATCCATCCGCTTTACGTCAGTCTCGATGCACGATCTTGTCTTTTCGATCTCACTCGGCACCAAAAATCAATAGACTTTGAAATGGATACGAGCTTTACAACCTTTATGCTCAGGTTAAACACCATCTTTGGTTATTTGGCGTCATGAAAACTAGCAAGCTAGAGTTTACTAAGGACAAAACCTTCTCAAACTGCGGCCTCGTAATTAAGTAAAAAGGATAGTAGTTGGGATGTTCTGGCGTTCTGTTAGGCGTTCTTTGTCTTTTCCTTCAGACTAGTTTCTCACTACCACAAAACAATCACATATAATTTCATTCAGTACAACGACACTAACACCATACTTTGCAGATGATTATGCAAGGACTTTCCATCACAGGCTGTCTCGCACTTAACCGTGATGCCACACAGTGAAGTACCACTGTTCCTTGGTTGTTCCATCCTCCACCGCAATGTCAACTTGCTTGCCCGTATTGGCACGCGCTACCTTATTTTCATCAGGGATATGAAGACTGAAGATAAAACAGGAAGTTAGATAACCATCATGCATCTAGTCAGGAAGACCAACCGATAAAGGTTTACACCAGCTGGTTCAATAGAAAACTCAGTTCCTTTGTCGGTAGTAACCAGCCAGAGAAGGTTATTCTAAAGATGAAGGCATCAGAGGGTGTACATGGACAGGTGAATAGAAAGTAGTATACCTCAACAAAAAGACGCCTGGAGTCATTATCAGCGAGAGCAACAATGTAAGTGTGACTTCCGGGCTTGGTTTCATGGAGACGCCACTAGCACACCCATCAGTATGTAGACATAGTTCGACTTTGAAAGTGCAGAGTTACCTTCGGCTGGCTGGTAGTCTCAACAGTGAGAACAGGTTCCTTCTTGTCCGAGACACTCTCTGGTCTGAGAATGACGGTTTGAGCACTAGCAATTGCGGAGGAGATGACGTAGATTTCGTTGGGGTCCAAAGACATTGTGGTTTGATGAGTGGGTTAGGCAAGACAAGGTTGCTTTTATACGTTTTAGAGATACATGGAGCACCTAAATTGTGGCATTGGCATTTTCCTCGCAGTCAAAACAATGAATGATCTCCCCGTAAACACGGGACGTTCTATTCGCTCCTCCTCTGGAGTAGTTGGAGTATGACATTCTAGAAAAGTATTCCTGTACCTGGATCTTAAACAGATTCCATTATACCCCAGAGTAACGAAGGTTGTTAGATGTCTTGTATGCTGAATCTTCTGGTAGGCCAGAAAAAGATGATCCATTTGGAACATGTCATCTTCACCGTGGTTTTTTTGTTTGGGGAAGAGTTCCCGTACTACCAGCAACGTACAAGGATACGAGCTGATTGAAGTCTCAGTGTATACCGCATGTGCACACCAGGCAACACTAGGCTAAGATCAGATAAGTTGAAGAGATACTCCGCTTTAAGGCGAGGAGACTCAATTAGGAGTAGGATCGCCAAAGCCCAAAGTTTTCAGAGACACTGGAGCCACACTAAGCATAGCGGAAATCAACAAAGCTGATGAAAGCTGCAGGCTTTGGTCTCGCAAGCCTGAGGGAACCCATGTTCAACATACATAAGCAGAATACCGATGCCAATCTACTATTGTCAAGAGTAGCCCCAGGGATGCATGTATCGGAAGCGAGTTAGAGAGCAAAAACGTCACGGAGGACATTCCCGTTGTGATCGCTGGTGCATTAAGTCATTTCCCGAATGACAGCAGAAGCCGAAGAAAGAAGCCAAAGAATCTTTTGGTTGAAATCAATGACAAGTGGACATCTATTAAAACCAACGTATAGCTAGGAAATATGTCCAAGTGGCTTGCTAAGGGCCTTGTAAACTGCGAGGCATGTTGGAATATTTACCAAACCCTCACGTCATGATACATAACCGTGTACGTAGTTCGTAGTGCTACACGGCCTTAGTTTACATCTTTGATTATGAACTCCAAACTCGAAACCTACCCTTTAAGTAATAGTACTCTCAAGTTTTGTTATTTAATTACAGAACTGAGAAATTACGACTGACTTGAATACTCTGACTTAAACTAAAGGTTATCCGGGCAGGCTAGAGTCAGAATATTGCGTGAGTGGTGTCAAGGAGTCCAAAAATATTGAGGGCATGTCCAGTACAACAAGTAACATATAGAATGTTTATGAAGAATCACAAGTTTGTATCACGAGGCCCATTCAAGGCCAAACTGATTACAGCCTGTTGAGCCATGAGTGGTGCGAAGGACTGCGGAACTATCAAGGGAAGTAACATATGGAATCCTTGTGACGATGTGCAGAATCATTTGGATTACGAGGCCCTTTCAAAACGGCCCAATTACATAACTCACAACTGAGAAAATTTCAACTCTTTTCATAGGCATAAGCAGTGCGAAGGACTCCGGAACTATCGACCTCCTCCGTTAGGGATGAGAAATACAGATAAGCAAATAATAACAAAGTGTTCATATGCGTTCCGATAAATAAAGTAATAGAGAATGGTTGTCGTGCCTCAAGCACTTCGAAGGAGGAATTTGTGAACAAAAGAAATTAAAACTTCAAGAAAATAATAAATCTACCAGTAGGACTGGTAGCCCGCTATATGATGTGGCCCTGCTTGGACTGGAAGGCATCGACTTTCCTGACCCGATCACATTTGGTGGTTCCAACTGGCCTTGTTAATTGCCATGCATTGCGCGTTGTCTTCATATAGTGTTACTGATATGAAATCAGGTGTACTATCGCAAGCGTAGCAAGTGCGAGGCCTGCTCAATGAAAGGAAGTAGGCCATCGCTCCGCGTGGCAGGTACGAGGCCGTACCAGAGACAGGATGGCATCAAAAAAAAGATAAACTTCGGCCCGGGGCTTCGTAAAATCACCCGATCTAAATGAATTCAATGATGTCGATCCTAAAAATAAGACTGCCAAATGGGTCTATGCATGGAATTGCTGAGGACTGCAGTTTAGTAAGGACGAGTCCTCCCTAAAGTCGGCCTCGTAATTCACCTGTTCAACGGGGTCGGGGACGTCAGGGGCTTCTGATCCAAACAGGACCACATTTATGACTGGTAATAAAGGGCTTGACAAGCAAGACCACATCAGTGACCAATCAAGGCGAAAACTTGCATGTAAAGACCATTCCTCAGTCGGCCTCGTAATTTTCCGGACACATACATTTCAGACCCTCGGATTACTCAAGCTACGTTTCTTCTTTGACTCAGGTAAGTATGTCAAGATTGTTGCGAGGATTTGATGATTGTCTTCCCACTACATTAAAGCCACAACTTGCAAGATGACCCGGAGTATGATGTTAAAAAACAGGAATAATCAGAAAGAGCTAAGGCAGGAGTTGGGAATACCACCTAAAGTGTATAGGTAGTCGGTATTGGTGTTCCCTGGCGACTGTGGCAACTGTGAGCCCTTAAGGTTGGCAGGGTCTTTCTATCAAACATTTTGTCAAAGGTTCATTGGGTTCTATGATCTATCTTTTTTCCTCGTTCTGCTGAAACTTTTCTAGTCTTCCCATTTCATATTCTAATCGCTCTCCAGGCCGAGGCCTTTGGGAGAGAGATATAGGATCATCAAGCATAGCGAAGGATAGCAGTTGGGGTAGTGTGGGGTTTTGCTAGGTGTATTTTGTCCTTTTCCTTCAGGCTAATTTCTCAGTATCACAAAGCAATCACATACTCGTAATTTCATTCAGTACAATGACACTAACACCATACTTTGCTCGATTCAATACAGCAGATGATCACGCAAGGACTTTCCATCACAGGCTGCGTCAAACTTAACCATGATGCCACACAGTGAAGTACCACTGTTCCTTGGTTGTTCCATCCTCCACCGCAATGTCAACTTGCTTGCCCGTATTGGCACGTGCTACCTTATTTTCATCAGGGATATGAAGACTGAAGATAAAACAGGAAGTTAGACAAATAACCATCATGCATCTAGTCAGGAAGACCAACCGATAAAGGTTTACACCAGCTGGTTCAATAGAAAACTCGGTTCCTTTGTCGGTAGTAACCAGCCAGAGAAGGTTATTCTAAAGATGAAGGCATCAGAGGGTGTACATGGACAGGTGAATAGAAAGTAGTATACCTCAACAAAAAGACGCCTGGAGTCATTATCAGCGAGAGCAACAATGTAAGTGTGACTTCCGGGCTTGGTTTCATGGAGACGCCACTAGCACACCCATCAGTATGTAGACATAGTTCGACTTTGAAAGTGCAGAGTTACCTTCGGCTGGCTGGTAGTCTCAACAGTGAGAACAGGTTCCTTCTTGTCAGAGACACTCTCTGGTCTGAGAATGACGGTTTGAGCACTAGCAATTGCGGAGGAGATGACGTAGATTTCGTTGGGGTCCAAAGACATTGTGGTTTGATGAGTGGGTTAGGCAAGACAAGATTGCTTTTATACGTTTTAGAGATACATGGAGCACCTAAATTGTGGCATTGGCATTTTCCTCGCAGTCAAAACAATGAATGATCTCCCCGTAAACACGGGACGTTCTATTCGCTCCTCCTCTGGAGTAGTTGGAGTATGACATTCTAGAAAAGTATTCCTGTACCTGGATCTTAAACAGATTCCATTATACCCCAGAGTAACGAAGGTTGTTAGATGTCTTGTATGCTGAATCTTCTGGTAGGCCAGAAAAAGATGATCCATTTGGAACATGTCATCTTCACCGTGGTTTTTTGTTTGGGGAAGAGTTGCCGTACTACCAGCAACATACAAGGATACGAGCTGATTGAAGTCTCAGTGTATACCGCATGTGCACACCAGGCAACACTAGGCTAAGATCAGATAAATTGAAGCGATACTCCGCTTTAAGGCGAGGAGACTCAATTAGGAGTAGGATCGCCAAAGCCCAAAGTTTTCAGAGACACTGGAGCCACACTAAGCATAGCGGAAATCAACAAAGCTGATGAATGCTACCTTTGGTCTCGCAAGCCTGAGGGAACACATGTTCAATATACATAAGCAGAGTACCGATGCCACTATTGTCAAGAGTAGCCCCAGGATGCATGTATCGGAAGCGAGTTAGAGAACAAAAACGTTACGGAGGACATTCCCGTTGTGATCGCTGGTGCATTAAGTCATTTCCCGAATGACAGCAGAAGCCAAAAAAAGAAGCCAAAGAATCTTTTGGTCGAAATCAATGACAAGTGGACATCTATTAAAACCAACGTATAGCTAGGAAAGATGTCCAAGTGGCTTGCAAGGGCCTTGTAAACTGCGAGGCATGTTGGCATATTTACCAAACCCTCACGTCATGATACATAACCGTGTACGTAGTTCGTAGTGCTACAGGGCCTTAGTTTACATCTTTGATTATGAACTCCAAACTCTATGTTCTTCAAATCCTTACCCTTTAAGTACTCTCAAGTTTTGTTATTTAATCACAGAACTGAGAAATTACGACTGGCTTGAATAATCTGACCTAAACTAAAGGTTATCCGGGCAGGCTGGAGTCAGAATATTGCGTGAGTGGTGTCAAGGAGTCCAAAAATATTGAGGGCATGTCCAGTACAACAAGTAACATATAGAATGTTTATGAAAAATCACAAGTTTGTATCACGAGGCCCATTCAAGGCCAAACTGATTACAGCCTGTTGAGCCATGAGTGGTGCGAAGGACTGCGGAACTATCAAGGGAAGTAACATATGGAATCCTTGTGACGATGTGCAGAATCATTTGGATTACGAGGCCCTTTCAAAACGGCCCAATTACATAACTCACAACTGAGAAAATTTCAACTCTTTTCATAGGCATAAGCAGTGCGAAGGACTCCGGAACTATCAAGGCACATAGCAAGTACAACAAGTAACATACAGAATGTTTGTTCAGGTCAGAATAACACCGTGCAACTAAATCACTTGTATATTACGCCCTTTTACAGCTATTTCAAACACTAGGGAAGTGCCGACTGCGTCGGCTCCGACCTTGCTTGCGCCGAATCTGATGTGAAGTGCAGAATGCTTCATGAGTCTTCACCGCTGTTGTTTCACCGTGCAATGTTCTAGTGCACTAACTTTTATCAAATGGTCTCCACACAAATCAATCCTGTTCTAACCAGATCTATCCCTGAATAAATCACTGGAATTCTCTTTCTAGGGCCGCATTCATCATCCATCCCCTCCTCACCACTGAACCTCTTCAAGGCCTTAGTGATGGTGAGTGAAGAACACACCAGGTTCTGGGGAGCAATGACTTCCACAGACACAATACCTGCACAAAAGTTGTTGATCATTTTGTCCTTGGCATCTACTTCGTAAAACTGATCGCAACAAGACTCCCGCCAATAACGTTTGACCGTGACTGATGAAAAAACAAAAGGAAACGACCTCACGCGTATGGAGGACTGAAGACATACGAAAAGAACGGAAATGGGCAGCGGTGCAATGGAAATGAATTTGCTCTTATTTGCAACAGAAGGCGTTGCAGGCTTTGGCCTTATTTATTCGGGAGTATGAGCACGTGAATAAGAGCGTGGAGAGACCTAGCAAGCAAGGTAACACAGGGCACGGCGGAAATTTTTTTCACGTCAAAAAAATTCCGATCTTCCAAGCTCAATTTTTCACAGGCTCCAGTACACTCATTTCTCTCTCTCTCTTTCTGGAGATCTGGATCTTGATCTATATGCAAGTCTGCATGGTAATGAAATTTGGTAGAATTCTTATTATGCAGGTCCACATGATATCTCAGGGGCTTATCCCAATACCGTCCTAAAAGGGCCACTTGGCGTGTGTGTATGTATGTATCTATTCAAGCAGTGTCAATGAGAATGATTAGTCAACAATGCCTCTCGAGATCTGTCCTAATATCAACAGGAAGCACAGTGAGACGAGTGGACTACAATGATCAGAAGACTGACCAGGACTTTCTGACTCGTGGAAAAATCTGGTCGCGCCTTGAAGTCGGTAGCTGTAAGCCGAGTTTGATCTATATGCAAGTCTGTATGGTAATGAAATTTGGTAGAATTCTTATTATGCAGGTCCACATGATATCTCAGGGGCTTATCCCAATACCACCCTAAAAGGGCCACTTGGCGTATGTGTATGTATGTATCTATTCAAGTAGTGTCAATGAGAATGATTGTAGTCAACATTGCCTCTCGAGATTTGTCCTAATATTTAAGATCAACAGGAAGTACAGTGAGACGAGTGGACTACAATGATCAGAAGACTGATCAGGACTTTCTGACTCGTGGAAAAATCTGGTCGCGCACTTGAAGTCGGTAGCTGTAAGCCGAGTTTATTTTTTGCTTTTTATTAAACAGTTCTTAAAATATTATAGAAAAAACCTCAGTAACGGACGCGTAGACAGCTGATGGGACCGAATGACTTCATAGAACGAGGTAATATGGCAGATACATACTTCGTACCATTACGCAGAAGACGGTGCACTGGTTCAAATCCGTGTTAGAAGGAGCTTTAGAGAAGCTTGTTCAATGAGTCAACTACTTCCAATTGACTTGGAGTGCTCGTGCTTTTTAGAAGCTTGCACTGGTACTACCACGTAATGATACTGAGTGCTTTTTTCGGGAAGCTTTTACACCCTTCAACATACTAATTTTGCGTCTTAGATTCATATCCAAAGGTTAAGCGTCTTGTTTGACGCCGGGTCTGTGTAAGCTTGTTACAAGTGTTGATGGGTCGATTACCGTCGACGTCCCTGTCCTTATTTTAAAGCACTTGATCACTCGGGCCCTAATTACAAGGCCAACAAGGGACTCGTCCTCACTAAACTTGAGGTTCCCAGATACCGCCAGATTAAGGGCTGGGAAGCTCGTCTGTGCAGGGGGTGAGTGGTCCCAGGAACGATGATGTACTTAGCTGCCATCGGGATGCTTCCCGGACCCGGCGTCCAGATCTTGAGACAAGTCCGGTTAATAGATTCCTCCTCCTCCTCCCATGCACTTACCCCATTTAGATATCAATAAACTACCGGGCCTCGTACTTGCCACGGAAGGCCCACATTTCTTCATATTTAGAAGTATACAGACGGTAAACAACAATCAGATAGTACATCTGAATTGATACCATTGTATAACGCTTTCACCATTCATAGTGGAATATTAATCACAAAGCAATGAACTTATACTTTACTTGTGATCAACGACCGCCGAAGGAGAGTAAATTGAACACAGTAGCATTACAAGTAAAGAATCATGTACTACAATTACTAGGATAAGTATTTATTAGTCTAGGAAACCTAGAAGGGATAGAAATATAGTAGAACATTCGGAAATAAAAAAAAAGAATCGAGGGCAAGATAAAAAGATAGATTCTGAAACTTAGGTGTTAGAGTAGAGATGCGACTAGAGGTCCCGCTTTTCCTTTTCCTTTCTCTTGTTTACAACGAACACAGATCCTCCGATAACGATTGCAGCTTTTCCTGAGCCCAAAGCGACTGGTGGGGCAATGAATGCTAGTACAGCTCCGAAAGATTGGAGGGTGGAGAATACACCGCAGGTGTAGCCTCCATAAAAAGTGGATCGAATAACTGCGGCGAGAGATCCCATAGCTTACAGGTGACACTTTTTCCCTCAAGAAGGATTCTTGTGCTACTTATACATACTGTTACTGTGAAAACACTATATGGACAGGGCATTTTTGGTGGAGTCTGAGGTCATGTAATGTATTCCGGTAAATCACTTTTCAATCAGGCAACTTTGTTCTTGTCGACGTGTCCTTTCACTATGCTGCGCTTTTTTGTTTCGGATAATTGCAAACAAGGAATCTACCTCAATGTGCTCGAAATTCTGACTAGGCCACTGATATGACTCTCTACATAGTTCTTATCAGTCACGGCCTGTCTACACTGTGTTTCCTTTTCTAGAGACATTGAACCGCTACTCTTTTATCCGCCTATCGGGACCGATGGCCCATTTCCATTTAATTACAATTTCCACTCGACTTAGTTTATCAACCTTTTCTGCCTTCCTTGCGGGCTTGATGCGAGTGCAATCAAATTTTCACGTCGTTTTCAATGATTGGCCTGAACGTGAAGAAAAGTGGACGAGAACTGTTACCGTGAAAGTGAATGCCTTCTGATCCAAATAAGACCAAATCGGGGTTTCATATCAATTCGGCAACAATCCAACCAGCCATGGAACGAACCATTATATCAAGCCAGTGTTGAGAGGACACTGGCAGTAGATATGAACGTACTACTTGAGGGTCTTGGATGTAAGTATAAGTAAGCATGCAGTCGAAAACTCATTCTGAGAGGGATCGGGGTTGAAGTATTGGTCTATTACGGTCGCTGACTTACTATGTAGGGAATATATACTTTATACCGTTACCCGTACGCGGAAGGTGCACCGGTTAAACAATCTGTGTAGAAAGAACTTTCGAGAAGGTTTGTCAAGAATCGATTCTCAATGGAACATTCGATCGACGGTAGTAAGTACCCGTGTTCTTTTATAGCCTTTACAGCTTTGCACTGGTGCTACAACCTACAGAACCTGTTGATTCTGAGTGCGCTGAAGTGTTCGAGATATACGTCGCAAGGTCGACTGTTCTCCGACCCCGAGAGGTTCTGTTCAAAGACGGTAAATATTCATGGTTTTTTTAAACCCTCTACAGCCTTGCACTGGTACTACAGTACCTAGTGATTCTGCGAGTGCGCTCAAGTGTTTGAGATATCCGAAGGTCAAGTGCTCTTTGGCGCCGGGAGGTTCTGTTCAACGAGGGAGCTGCTTCTGTTTCGTATATTGTTATTTGAGAGTGGTCGATCTTTGTACTCAGTTTGAAGTGCTTGGACATATTTGAACCCTACATAAGATTAATGGGTGGTAAACGATAAGTTCATCGAAGCTTGTCATAACAAATGTTCCAGCTGCAAAGAAGACCGTAATGATTCCAGTAGAAATACGCCGATAAACTCCACGGCTGTTAGTCATGTTTTCCCTGTTCCCCTTCCCTTTCCTTTTCCCTTTCTTTTTGCCTTTCCTTGATCTTGTTGACAGCCAAAACTGACCCTCCGACCACCATTGCAGCTGCACCCAGGCCTAAAGCGACCGGGGGGGCGATGACTGCCGTGGCTCCAAAGGATTGGAGAGAGGAAAATATACCGCAGGTGTAAGCTCCATAGAAAGTGGATTGAATAACTGTAGCCAGAGATCCTGTATAAAAAAGGGATGTTCAATGGGGAGTTGAGGATTGAGATTGAGAATTCGGAAAAATAAAAAAGAATGAAAGAATGGGTAGAGGTGATGTGTTTATTGATGGTGATTAATCGAATATTTACCTGCAGCAATGCCAGAAGAAGTAAAACCGACGGCGTTTACGGCGGCTACGCCGATTGAGGGGAGGACAGACATCCCACCGAGCCCAACCAGACCGCCGGCTGCTAAGTTTTGGACTCTTTTGGAGAACCTGTTGTTAATAGGATCTGGAACAGATGTTAACGTAAGATGATGAAGACTTGACTCGGAGCGACGTGGGATGAGAGCACTGCATACCATTGTTTACAGGTCGATTAGGATCGACTACACGATAGTATACATCAGCACCATACTCAGGTGAATGCAGACACCATGGTAGATGCCTGCACGTGTGGTAGACAAGTAAAACACACCTCTTCCCTCTTTCAGAGCAACCATCGTGGCCTGGAATATCTCCCAATCCGTCATGTTCTCGTCAATATGCTCCATTTGGTTCACAGCTCGAACGAGTTGATCTCGCAGTCCTGGTTCCAAAAACGACACGGCCACCTCCATTCGAGACTCTTCGGGCAATTGGTACTTTCCACAGCTCGTCTCTATGAAATGGAACCAGGAGTCGAAGTCGATTTGTTCCGAATCCGTTGGATTTGGGTCTCGCTCACGCCAGTCTCTATGAACGGACTGGAGGATATCCGGAGTAAGCGTCGTCATTGAGATTGAGGACTCGGTGCTTAAGCGTTAGTGTGTGGCGTCAACTTCTTGATGATGGTGGGGGTCAGTAAGGAAGAGGAATACACGCGCTCAACATGCTTTAAAAAAACCTTTGAATCAGCGAAACTTTAACCTTATTAAAAACGGTACTCGGCTAGGTGCGGCAACGGTTATTTTTATTCATCACTACAACTAAAAGCGATTCATAGGGGGTGGCCGTGTTACATGTCCCCGTTGTCACATTTTACCACTTCTCCTACAGGCACTCGTTCAATAGGAACTGAAGCTTGTTATTTTGAGATCTCAAAAAACCTGCACATGAGACATATTGACTTCATTCATTGCAACTTCAACACCTCAATATAAGGCTGTGTGTTTGTATAACTGATCAATTCCGATGCAGGCGAGCCTATGGTGAACAAAGAATTTAAACGCTCAATCGTCAAAGCGGGAAATGATCAAACAAAATCACAAATATTCTATCTACATCAATCTTCCCCACATGTACCACCACTCCTCCACTACGGTCTGCATATCGTAATTGTTGTCATCAATAAAACCTCTGAGAATATGAGCCAATACATCATCTGTCACAGGGTTGTCTCCGGAGCAGAGACCCAGCGCTGAATTTCTCATATCACGGTCATGCCCAGGCGCAAGAGCATATCCTATAATATTTTCGAGATCACTAGCAATAATCATTTTTGTACGCTTCGATTTGATTTCGTTGAATCCGTTTAGACAAAGGGAAATTTGATGCTTGGAATTGATTTTTGAGAATAAGAAACCAAGCAGAAAGGCGTCCTCTATCTGCAAGTGGTATCGTTTGCGATCAACAATGCGCACCCGATACTCAAAATCATCTTACCGCAATAGCTCTTATATAAAACCATGCAAACAGTTGGTTAGACTTGGACCAATTCTTAAACCTGTTAGTATTTACTTACGTATTCTGAGGACCATGTATCTTTGACAAATTTAAGTGACGGATATAAGGATCAAGCTAAAAATCTTACCACAGCTGCATGAGCTGCATCTCCAATAAGAATAACTTGGTTTGAATTATCTGTAAATTTCGATAGCTTGTAGGGTTTCTGAGTGGTACGCTGACAGGTAGAAGCAAGCTGTAACAGCTTTTTCACCCTGTAACATCTTCAGATAAGATCCTAAAGACATGGCTAAGAGCTCCCGTACCGTAATTCACAATCAGTGTTCTCAATCTCCTCAGAGGTCAACAGAGATGAGCTTTGCTCATACCATTCTCTGTCCTCTTTTCCATATTTTGAGAATGGATAAAAGATGCACACTGCATATTGATCTTCACCCTCCTTTTATTTTAGATTTTAGAGTTTATCTAGCATCAGGAATGAAAGACTTGGTTCGTATTCACATACCCTTCCACCCGTATGAAAGATTCCATCTCCCATCCACAAATACCACTTAAAATGACAGATTTAGAATTCAGTTCTGAAATAAATGTGGACAGAAGCAGATTACATACAAGACTGTCTCTAGTTAACGGAAGTAAATCGGGATCTTTCTCCATTTCATGGATAGGAACTGAGAGTCTGCAGCTGTATTATAACATGCTCCGAGTCAATGTCATATGAAGAATGCTTATTTTAGAAGAAGTTACCTATACCACTGATTTAGTTCCGGAAGTCTAGTCGATACATCTTCATCGCTATCCTCCTCACTGTCACCAGTTACATCAGCTAATATGCAATTTCGGGTGATACTATTGTGCCCATCAGCACCAACTATCTGTTCAAAATTTCAATGAGAACATTTCATGTAAGAAAATGAAAAAGATCACAATATCACCCGAAAGTTCCTCCCCAGAACCGGCAGTAACTTTTACAAAGTCAGGCTCTACATGTATTTTCTGCACTTCAAAGCCAAATTTAAACTGAATGTTCTCAAGGATACATAAGTGATAAAGATGAGTCCAGAGGTGAGAAAACTGAGTGAATATTCTCAGTCACTGAACCAAGGCATTTGGAATGGAATAACATACCGGGATGCGATAATATTGGCTTCCAAAATCTGCTATCATCTCGTTTTGGAAGACAAGTTTCCCAATTACAGCACCAGCACCCTCTTTCAGCACAGCAGAAAGGTAACTTGTCATTTGTCTTAAAAATCTTGAACCAAAAAAGATGCCGACCTTGAACATAAACAGCACTGGAATTACGAAGTCTTACTCTTAGCCTTGATTTGGGATAGCAAAATGATTCAAGACATGCCCTAAGTTTAAACTGGATTTTTCCTCCAATATCTCCATCATTCCGGGTAGAAGATAGAGCAGTCTAGATGAGTTTGGGGGGATTCTTACTCCACTGAATCGATGATCCTGTTTAACACTAAGTAAGACCATTAATAAAGATAATAAATCAGGCTACTTTTAACATGTCTTCTGAGTATTTTTCCACAACAATAACATTGTGTCCAGCCTTTTTCAGCCAGTAGGCTGTACAAAGACCACCTATACTCCCACCAATGATAATCAAAGTCAGCGTGTGTTCAGCTTGAGTAGCAAAATCAAAGCTTGGTAGCATGTTAGAGTGTGAAGACAACGGGAGGATTCCGTTACCTAGGTCTGCGGACTATATATAATGTGAGTTATACCACGTGAAACATCTCCACTCCACCGAGCTCTCATAGCGTAACAACTCAAGAACTTCCGGTCCTTACGTCTATCAGAAACTTAGCTGATCCGGTTTTGTATCCCCAGCACAAAAATAAAGCTGGTACCTCCTTGGTACGGGTCGAATTACGGAATGTATTGCATCACTTACCACACGCGCAGAAGGCTTTGTACCGGGTAAAAGCTAAAAGGCTACAGATCCGGCTCAGCGGGTTCCATTAAATTTTGACAATGAAGCTGAATGTCGTAGACTCAGAGGAAATAGGCAGGAAGTAAAAGTCTACCAGGAAAGACGGTCTTTATATCTAGAAATCCATAAATATCTGAACGCTGGTTCAACAGGCCAATTAGGTTTAAATATCGGGGTCTTCGGGTTCCGCGTTCACGTACACTCATCCCCAAAACACCTCCTTTGGATCAATATATCTGTATAAGTTTGCATGACCCACTTCAACAGGCAGTGCCAAATATTTCCGAGATAGGCCATCAATCGAAACCTTTGTATTGCTTCAAACTTTCGCACTGATGGAATGGGTGCTGATGACTTCCCAATCCTGTAGTCAAATCTAGAGTGATTGTATTCTTACGTGTGTACCCATGCTTTTTATTCTCCCGAGTAGAGTCTTCTGCATCTGAATCATGGAAGCATTTCTCATGAAAATAGCGCCCGTTAGACAATAAAATCCGAGGACACGGTGCGTGAGTAGGACTTTGGACGATCGATATGAGGGAACATCAAATTACTTTGTTACGGTTACGCGACTTTCACTTCAGAAGATTGCTTGATTGAAGAGTTGGAACAAAGAAGGTATGTGAGTCTGGGAGAGATTAGGGAGTATCAACAACTCGCTGAAGAACTTCATCTATACGTGAAAGACCAATAAGCTCCGTCAGAAAACTCGTAGGTGACATATTTTGACGTGTTGCTGCGACTCCCTATTATCGATTATCGATTCTTCGCTTTGCAGCGTGAATTATCCTGATTCGTAGTAATGATATAGCTGGGGAAACGATCGGTACAGGACGCTAATGAACTCCTCTTATGAGTGAAGTGTAATGGAAGGTGTTCGTTCTTGAGAAGCAACGCTGATTCCGTGGTTCAGATTATTATTCGACTGATTGATCGCTGGGTTCTCTATGGCCGCCGCTCTTTTTAGCCTCTGATTGCTTTCTTCAAAAATAAAGTACTCCTTACATTTGTTTACTATTTCAGAGAATGATATGGATGTACTTGGTGATTGATCAGTAAGTACTATGCTTTCCCTCCTATACAGCTTTTCACGTCGGAAGAATGGGAAGATACTCAATCCTTCCCTTCTCATCCGTTTTTGACCAGAAAATTCCCCTTGCCTGCGCTTCAATTTAGCAACTTGACATTAGAACGTAGGTAAAAGGTGTTTGAGTCTGTAATCTATCTATATTAAAGTGGTTTTCGACTTGAGATAACTATGCTACTTTTAGAGATGTGATAGATACGGCCGTGCTAAGCGCGGCTGGATGCAAAAAAGAAGCCTTCATACATTTTCGCTCCTGATGTCGTCTATTGAAAAAATTTGGTTATTAAAAACGCAAGGACATAAGGAAAGGGTCCTACTGAAGATTGTTGAGGGGACACCAAAAGTCGAGAAGGATGTACATCCAAAGATCTTTATCTCCGTAAGTTCCTAACGGAGAGATATTGAAAAAAAGAGTCTTACTGAAAAGAGAAAACATATGATCGAAACCAACGAGGATTTTTCCCCTCGGTCTGTTTAGCTGTACCTGGAAACAATACAATACGCATCAGATTCACAGAACGGCAACTATACGAGAGGAATGCATATGATAGTCTGACCTTTTTTTCCTCGATCACGGTGTTGTTAACGATCTTTTCCGACTACAATGGAACCCGAAGAAACGCAATAGATAGGAAGGATTTAATGGATGGCAAAGAAACGAATGCGACTCGTATTGATCCTCGTAGGTGTCGTAATTATGATCAATATGACCATGAGGGACTCGCGTCAAAGTCCTTGTGAGTCGCAGGTGAGGATTTTGGGGGATGGTGTCAATTTGGATGGTGGACGAGCTGAGGGTAGAGCTGTATACAGATGAGTATGAGGATGAGATCGAAGGGGCTGTCATTATGCCTGGCGCTGCGAGGGGGAAACCTGAAAAGTGAGGAAAAACTTAAACGGTCGTGCCCTACATATATATGAACTCGGATGTTCAATAGAGTACTGACCCTCGAGTGCCTTGTGTCATTCATGATAATATAGTTGGAAACTTAAATTCTACATTTTCGAAAACGTGTGCGGGTATCCCCGATGTCGATGAGCGGTCTCGCTCCTCATGGTAATAAAACGTGGGACCTAAGATAAGCAAAAGTTGAACTTACCGTAATAGTCAATAGACCGGTAAGTGTGTATGCTTGAGTTGCTTTGGCCGAGTCGGGTCTGGGTTGGACATATATGAGCTATGATGGACAAATGAACGAAGGATTCCAAAAAAATTGTCGTTCTAGGTAATCAGTTGTCAAACAAATGCGCCTAGACCTGTCCTTGGCTGTGACACACAGGGTGACGGTTTGCATTGAAAGGACCTGACCGAAATGTAAGGATCGAGGCTGACCCTGGTCTGTTCCAAAGCAAAAGAGATTAACCCATTACCAAATTACATTTGATCGTTATCGAGCTTCAAGGACATTACATACCCGACGAGAAATTCGCCGAGCGCTCATTCGGAAGCTTGAAATCTCCCAGTGTACCCCGGAGGGTCACGATGGCTCAAGACCTTGAATGTCAGGCAGTCACATGAATCATGCAGAAATCGGACTCCTATCACACGAGCAAATCTTCCATCCAAGCCGGGGTGACTGAATCGAAAAATTTAAAAGTCTGCATGTTCATGCATCGGCGGCTACCACCCTCACCCTGCCCTATGAGTACGGGTCATGATTCAAACCATTATAACCACTACGTTCTATTCTGGAACTATTCCAATCAAAGATGTGAGCCACTGCATGGCAAGTACGAGGGCCATCGCTTGCGCGTGGTAGGTACGAGGCCGTTCTGGCGTTTATCGTTGCCGAGGGGGCCCAATTCTAGTAGCTTGAAGGACGAATGATAGGACAGCGAGATAAGATTACTCTTATCTAAGGTTTCGGTGTGGCATGCTTGTCTACAGCCAGGTCCTGTGATCTGTAACTGAATAGGTTGGAGCGCTAGTGACGGCCTGTGACGGCCCGTCCCCTTTGAGACTATAGAATGACACAGCCACCTGCGTATGACTCGTTCTAAGTAATAGAGTCGGCCTTCAAATGCATGTCGATATAGCGCTTTGCATAGTTTCTCTTACTTCCCAAGCCATTTACGCTCCCCTGACTTTGTGGCCTTTCGATCTGGGGGTCCACATCCCAAACATACTACCAAAACTTGAGAAACCACCTTCCGGGACTATTCTTTCGGACCTGGTTCGACATACTTAACTTACTAAGGCCAACGACTGCCTCAGGGCTGGTACCGTAGCATCATAGACTCGTCCCCAGCTAGCTTTGATCGGTCCGGTTAAACTTCGGTGACAGTCAATCGAAGACACGGGGTGCGTACGCGGCTCTTTGATCGACTCATCATCAAACGAAGCCGCGTCATCTGCAGTGACTGGGTTCGAGTCTAGTAGCATCAGTATTTCGTCTTCAATCCCGACTATGGTTTCACAAAGGTAACGCTAGTGTTGTGATTATTTTATTAACTTGGGACTGTACACTCCACCGTAACATTAGCTCTCTTACTGGAGCGGCCTAGGCGGCCTAGCACGGTAGGAGTCTCGGAGAAGTCACAGAGCTTGCGGGTCTCACCAAGGAAGAGAGGTCGAGGAACCGGCAACGGGGACTAATTATACAGGCGGGGTAAACGCAACCTACATAGAATCTATGTGTGTCGTGCAGACCTAATGCAGCTGGGATCAAAGTGTTTCAGAGAATTTGCATTGTCTGGATCTGACTCGAAGTTTCGAGTCTCCGACTCAATTAAATCAGGACAAGTATAAAAAGAGCCGTAAGTTTTTACTTCCGTAATACCCTTTGTTGCTTCCTTTGAGCCACTCCCACTAAGTTCCTCGATATGTCGCCTGGCGGCTCTCCCAAGATGCATAATTCTCTTGAGCGGCTCCCCACTCTCCAACTTGCATCCCCAGACAATCGAATAATCACTTGGGACCAACTCCAAGGGCTCATACAGGCATGTGTCAAACACCAACTCGCAAAGCAAGGAAACCAAGTCAAAGAAGCTCAAGCCTCCTTTCATCCAAAATCCGAGTTGAAAAGATTTGGAGAATGGATGCCTAGGTATGTTCAAGGATCTATATCTACCAAGGACCTCGATCTGCTCACTTACTACTCATAGAGTTGACATATGGGATGAACCGGAATCCCGGACTGTCGTCGCAACATTTGAGTTGCCCGGTGTGCGTCGTGAGGATCTAGCGGTGCATATTCAAGATCATCGCTATCTCATAGTTCAAGGACGACGTCCGTGTAGGCTAGGCAATGCATCGGGTGTATCTACCTTTCCTTCGCAACCCATTGATGCTGCGAATAAACTAGTCGAAGGAGAAGATGACCAGGAGCAACAGCAACAGGGCAAATTTAGTAGGGCAGAACTGCGCTATGGCAGCTTTAGCAGAAAGCTTGATTTAGGTCGAGGTGTTGTTGAGTATCAGGTGAGTCAGTTCTCCCTTTGTCAATCGTTCCGTTATTCCCTTTTTCAAGTCTCTTCCTTTTGGTCAAATAAAAGAAGTAACTGACTCGTTTGATTATTGTCTTCCTCTTTTGGTTGTTTTAGAATGCACACCTTACTGCCGATCTCAGAGAGGGCATGCTCACTGTGACTTGGCCTCGAGCTCCCGGTTCCGAGTCTGAGAAAAATACGAGTGGCACTAGTGCGATGAATAACCCGATTGCCGCTATGTAAACGTCGGTGCCGTAATAAAGTGACTCCGCTTGATATGTCCGACGTTTCGGGAGCCGGCACTCCCGCAATAACCATATATGGTAGCTGTATGTTCCTCGACTCAACTCACCTTACACACCGTCACATCGAGTCCCGGAGTGTGGCCCTTGTTCCGGTTATATCTCCTCCGTGACTAGTTTTTAATGCTATACAAGTCGGATAGTTACTGTTACTATTAACTTAATGTGCGGTAGTTTCTCATTTCGTATATGAATATCCCAACTCAGTTCATCTCTTTTCCATGTAGCTAATAGTGTAAATATCTCCTCTTCTAGAAATACATTAACTATTTATGCTGACGACCTGTGGGTATCATTTTTAACCTTCTTTATCAATGCAAGGCTGTATCGATGGAAATATGCATAAATTGCTATAACGATATGTCATCATATAATCGTCTATTATCATCTTGCAGCGCTTTAGATATCTAGTCACTAGACAATGCGGACATCTAGTGACAAAAACACGCTCGTCTCTTGCCTAAAGTCATTGCAATAGCCAACAATGGACTAATAGAAGGTGGTGAACCCCAGTGTCATCAAGCATGTCCTAGATTTCAATCCCAGCGAATCGATTTCCGAAGACAGATGTTAGAAAAGTTTATAGCATCTATTTGATATCTAGTAGCACTCTCTCAAAGGCCAGTTACGTGGGGTTCGTGGCTGCAACCTCCAGGCTGCAGACTTTCAAGTTGTAGGTCTTGAATGACACCATTGGTTTTTCATATGTGACGCGCCTACCATCTTAACGAGGCAGAATTATTCTATATAAGTACAGATCAGGAATGGATCAAAAGATGGAATCCTCACTCCGCCGAACGTTAACCTTCGAGATTCGGAACATGTCGCCATGTCTTATCGGAACGCTTGAGAAAACCAAAGACATCCCCACTCCCACTCGATCCGAAGCTTGAAACTGCAGGACTTTTACCTTTTCTCCATTGACACGACTCTTGATGTGTTCAGTGCATGACATGCCGGATTCCGGTTCCGGCAAGTGGGCATTAGGCATCACTCGGAATGTCACTTCTGAATGCTACTACCCGGCGGGTTTAGTACTTATGTAGATTTCGGGATGCTCCCCGGACCCGGCGTCCAGACCTTGAGACAAGTCTGGTTAATAGAATCCTCCTCCTTCGTTCGGCCTCGCAATCCCCTTTGGAAAGAAAGACAGTAAGAATACATCATGAGAAGATGTGCCGGGAATAATGGGGATCTCTCTCCTGCGACATCTTTCCAAGGCAATGGACGTCTGCCTTAGCGGTGTCTGTCAATGAGGTCAACAAGAATGTGTGCGAAACGTGTCTTAACTCAAGCAAGAAGGAAGCGCAATAATTGTAAGACTCTGTTAACGAAATAAAATGCACATGTAACTTTTTTTTGATGTACTATAAGACATTATATATCAGGATATATCAGAGCGAACAAGTACTTCCTCCATTATTTCATCTCGTGCTTGCTGAATTGCACTCTCCGCCTCTTCAAATCGTTTTACTGCAGTTATTTGAAATGGTGGTGGACGTCTTCAGTGACATAAAGTAAGAATGAAACATACAATACTTGTAGATATGTAACCAGTTTACTTACAAGAAGAAGCTCGGTCTTTCAGCATCGACATCAGGCTTCATGAGATTTCCATTATCATCTTTGACAGGTTCCAATCGCATGGCCCACAATATTATCGCTATTTGAATGAACAGTTCATTGTTAGCGAAGTGACGCCCCACGCAAATTCTATGAGCATTTATCAGTATAGACCCAGGTGCGCAGTGCTCCAACGCCGTCTTGTAATAGTCTGAGAATACAAAAACTGACCGTTGGCCAAAGCCATAAGAAACATGTCCTTCATTTCCTTCGTCTTTCAGGCAGCCGTTCTCGTCGAGATGCCGTTCCGGATGGAATTCGTCTGCATCTGAGCCATATACTTCGGGATCACGATTGATCAACCTCCACATAGACTCCGTATCAGTACACCCAATTGGTAGGCTAGCCTCACACGTACCATATACAAGGAATACAGATTGTTCCTTTACGTATCAAATAACCCTCATAGTAATCATCCTGTAAGAATCATACTCGTATCTCTCCCAACCTAACAGAGAGGAAAATACGAACTTGAATTGGAACGTGAGAGACTCCGATTGGTACTGCAGGCCTCCATCTTAGTACCTGGTATGAGGTCAAAAGACTTAAGTTACTGTTCATTGAGATATGAAAACAATGTATTACCTCTTTAACGAGAGCTTGGATATAGGGTAAGTGCTTAATATCTGCGAAAGATGGAAGCCTAGAATGGCCAACAACTCTGTCCAATTCTTCATGAGCACGCGCTTGAACTTGAGGGAACTGGATCATGCTGAATATAAACCAGGCCATTGTCGTTGATGTCTGTCATTCAAATCTAGCAACCTAAACATAATTTACTAAATCAAGGATTGTTACCGTTTCATGGCCAGCACCACTATACATCACGATGATAAGCGTGAAGCTTAAAAGTTGTGATCTGATAACCGTGAGACATACTAAAGCACCCCAGCTAGCCAAGCACAGTCTGCGTCGGACATTCCGTGTTGTTTCTGATTCTCTGCCAGAGTTACACAGAAGCTAGGTCGCTGTTCATTTCCTGTTGCCTACTAACCCAGTCTGAGTCCAGTAGGGGAGGCAAAATTTCAAAGCAACATAACTGACCGTTTCATTCTTAATTCTCAAAAACATATCTTCAAATTTCGAAGTGAATATTTTGTAGTTCTCTTCCGCATCTCGTTTCCACTTTGCCATCCATCGAGGGAGGCACTCCAGGAAAGGAAGCACGTCGACCACGTAATTGCCTGGCGCTGCAGTTTTGTCTATCCAATCAATGAAATCATTCATGAATTTAACAGTCGGATCATTAAGATCAAGAGGGGGCAAGTCATATACTATGGACAAGGAAGTTGAAGATGAGGTCCTGGTGTTTAAAAGTTTAGCCCTGTCCAATTAGCCTAGCTATTCCTTTCGATTGTGGACGTACCTCTCAATTTGGGATAACCAAGTGTGGGGTTGATTCATTATTCCGTGTGCCAATAGAATACTTTCACTTGTTTGGGTATGATGATAATTGCTCGAGATCTTAGCCCCCAAAGCGTGTTCACTAGCACGCCGCATTTGATGCCATCTAATCATAAATTTAAGTGGTTAACCTATTGACTAACTTATTGTCAAATTATAATCACCGTTCTGTAGAACCCATGAACGCCATGTTTGAATCTCCAGTGCTTTTTTCCAAGACAATGAGTCGATGACGATCAATGTAATTAGACCCTCGACGGTCAAACAGATCTTCTGCAACTTTTTTAGAGTTGAGGATGACCATTGGTTGGCCAGCTATGTTGAGATATACTATTGGACCTGAAATTATCATTTATCAAGTTCATGAGTGAAAATAAGGTCAAGGATCACCGGCACGCACCGTATGAGTCCTTCCATTTTGCAAACGTACGCCAGGAGTTCGCATTATCTAGTTGAAAAAGGTTACCAAGAATAGGAAGCCCACGGGGTCCTGGAGGACAGCGGCCAATTCTGGTTCTTCTGAAGTAGTAAAATACACAGAAAAGCAAAAGAGCGAGTGCCAGGTTCTCCCAATGCATTTTCTTGATGGTGGGAGACTAGATGTTTTCAGATAAATCAATCTACTACGTTCTTATATGTGAGGGAGGTGACTCGGAGGCTTTAGAAGTAAAAGACAATACAATCTTCTTTTGTACTAGCACGGCCCTCCACAGCTACCTGTAGGTCATGAGATTGGTTATCTATCCTTAAATTTAAAACTTCTACCACTATCGCCGACTGTGCATTATTACATGTTTGTATCCTTAACACTTTAAGGCCGCTAACGTTCTATTATCGTTTGCATAAAGGGTGAGAATCCGCATCTCGGCAAAAAAGGAATGCAGCGAGCACAGTTGAGCAAGAACATTTAATATCTCTACAACGACGATGAGCCAACTCATCATTTATATACCATTTTAACCACAAAAAACCCCCCCAAAACACTGTACTTGAATTGATTTAAGGAATTGTTATTGGAATAGCTATGGCCTGTGCCGGTTCTAGGCATGACATGAAATTTGTATGGAAAGGGGTAAGAAAACTGTATAAACCAAGTACATAGCATTACTGGGGTTTTTTTCTGGTTAAGATAGTATCTAGATGAAGAGGTAGCTAGTCATAGTTGTAGAGATATGAAGTATTTTTGCTCGACTGTTTCAAACTGCATTACATTTTGCCGAGATGCGGATTCTCACCCTTTATGCAAACGATAATATTGTTCCAACGCCATATCCATAAAATGGTAATAGACCGTATCTGCAACGGGAATTATTTATGCTCCACTCATAAAAATGGAAGTGGGGCTAGTAGAAAATGTCTGTTTGAAGTCAGCCACACAAAAAAAATTGTGAAACTTTCACTTGTAGGAATCTGTCAATAGCCCAACCTGCCTTTTTGACTATAGTCTATACACCTTGCATATACACTACAGAGCTCACACAGTTGTCTTTGAGAATGTCCCGCGATCTTTTAATGATCAATCTGGTATCTCAACCACTGCTCCCAAGCCAACTGCTGTTTCCGGTATAGGCCTTCAACAAACACGCTAGGAGGAGACGTGAACGACTCGTGAGCGTGACGTGGTTTGTCATCAACATCACAGAGATATTGGGATCCGGTGGAGCCTAGTAGAATACAGACCATTTTGAACCAACAAAAAACAGCCAAATTTCCCGTTACAGATACGGTCTAATCCCATTTTGATCATTTAGACCGAGACATATGCTACTAACCTTTTAAGATCATCTAGGCCTGATCTTCGTTAGTTTTTATCACAATGAGACATCATAGACATAACTCTATTACAAGAAGAGTTGTCTCACTTTGTATCATCAGGACATCGTATGGTTTATATCACTGCAGGAAAAGGAAACTGGGAACCTAAAATAAGGTGTCTGAACATCTTATAAGCGAGGAAGTGATTTATGGGAAAAAGAACAGCAGAGGGTTTTTATATTACTTTTCTTATTAGAACAATGCAACATAGGAAATAAATTCATGATCCGAGCTGCTAGAAATATTTAGGAAAGAAAATTACATCGAAAATTCAAAAAGAGAACAAAGAGAGAGACTGAAATAAATGAAACTTTATCCTAATTCACTTTTTACTTAATCCGTTTGGCTTTGGAGTCATCTCAATGACAATGTCTTGAAAATTTGAGTGCTGCTGTGGTAAGACTTTCAGATCATGGTATATAAAGAGTCAACGTCTTACCTGTTTCGGACCCAGAATTTTCAAGGCTTTGGGACCTTGCATACTAATAGCGCTATCTCTTTCATTCACCGGAGATTGCGATTCCTGTATGTTATTTATCAACCATTTTTTCTGGAAAGGTTGACAATATCATTCCTTACACAATCATGAGTCGCACAAGCGATTTCTGATTCCATAGCTGTTTCATGGATGTGATGTGTACTTTTGGAGCTCTCCAACTTATCACGAAGTTTGTGACGGTGATTCAAGGTTGCTAGTAATGCATTGAAATACACTATCAAATTTTCAGTGAATTTTGTGGAATAAATATAGGATAGATATATGAACAAACTTTTTGCAACGACCTCCCTAACCCCAACATATGCGAGTCCTGAAGAAGCCACATACTGACATTGAAATTAAGCTTTGGTCATCTCTGAGAAATAAATAACTCTATACAGTAATCAAGACAATAATCGCTACAAGGCTGGAAGACATCAAAAAAGTTTAGAGTGTGGGCCAGTGACCAAAGATAGAAAATTTACCTAGTAAGAGCACCTGTGGAGACTGTATATATTATCAGGCTACTTATAACAGAATTGGTTCTGGTGGAAATTTAAATTAGTAATGCGTCTGCTTCACTGCATAAAATTTGTTTTTGAAACCCAGAGAAGCCATGTCAATGTGAAGGCTATAACAACATCTGCTGCGACTGCTGAAATCACAAAAGCATATGTTATAACCTATAATACCACAGAATTAGTCTCATGATCGGAAAAGTGAGAATGTGCTCAACAGTATAGTTTTTTTGCTCAGTTGGAGTTAAGCTGAACCTGAATTTTTCGTTAGTGAGTAGGATTTTGATAGTCCAACATAAAGGTAGACTAACAATTTAATAGGGAGCCCTGATATATTTTTATTAAATTTCTATAACAGCTTGAATACAAGGAATGAAACTTACATAGTCCGAAAACTATATAAAAGAAGGTATATAGCATCAATATCTACCGTCTGATTTATGAATAATCTGAAGCTTTCACCAAGGGATGTAGTTGCAAAGACAAACTGTCAAATTTAGCTTTTAATGATACGTACAAAGCCAAAATGTTTCAAAACGTACGACGATTGCACAACCCAACTTCTTGTTACCGCTCACTGAAGCACATTATGGTTTGAAAATCGGTGCAATATATAATTTGCGCACCTTTCCAAACACGAAAGCAATAAAACCTAATGATGTGTAACATCATTCAATAAGAAGATGAGCAATAAAGTGATCATTCCTACATTCTAACAATCCCCTCAATTATAGCCTAAATGGGATGTCAGATATGATAGACTGATATATGATATGTGATACCTCAAGCAACCATGAGACCTAACAAAGTAGAGTAAGATTAATTTTTCTATGATCAATGACATACTATTTGTGACTCACTGAGACAGCCCTAAGATTTAAAGTTGTAGATATCAATAGGGCTTTAGGATTGGGCGAGAGATATCAACATACCAGTAAACATTTCCAGACAGAACTTGGTCTGGTTTGGCAATTGCAATCCTGTACAACTCCACTGGTACAACTGCAGAGTCTACAGTGTCTAGAAGCCTAAATGCTCTTAAGCTCTCTATAACACCTACTGAGCAGAAATCATTCATACCACAGAGAAAACACCTTTGTTGTTCGGAAAATATATCAGTTCCTAGAAAAGCTTAAGAGATCATATGGAAGACATGCCATTAATTTGAGTTGAAGAGAGTCAAGTTGTGAATGGATCCTGAAATAAGAAAAGGTTTGAAGGCTTGTGAGACCATAGAGCCTGCTCTCATTTTTGCGGGTTAATCATGTAAAATTATATTATGAGGTACTCACACTGCTGAGATATAAGTCCCAACATAAATGCCAACGGTGGTGCTTTCTGCATCCGAAGACATCTGAAAAACAAAGATGGGTGAGGAAGCGGATAACTTTATCAGTCTGATCCAATATACACTTTATATGTACCTTTCTGTAAATCCTGTGGACTAAACATAAACACAGAATGACTGATGTAATTGGCCACTGCAAATACTAGCAGTATTTTGGACGTTGGAGTATCAGAATGATGCATTTGACATAAAAATGATTTGATGACGATTGCACACTGTTTCAAGACTAACACTCAAAAGCAGTTAGCTGAGAATGTAGACTATAAGAATACTACAAGGTTGACACTGGGAATCATCAATCTCCTGTCAGCGGACCTGTAGATTCTGTTATTCCAGGTTTCCCATAGCTCCAACAACTTGACGTTGTTTCGGCGAGATGTTGTTATGAGAAAATGATAACGCAACACTTAAGAACTTTTTTCTAAATTAAAATGTCTATGACACATTGGTCGTAGATGTTCCACCTTCCAACTCAGCATAAGTGGATAATTTCGGTTTGTACTGCACCATTGTTTTATGTGTTTGTATTGAGCCTCTGTCGTTTCTTTTAGCTCTCTTGGGCAGACCAGGGAAGAATTTTTAGAGCGTTAACCGGTGGACCCGCTGATCACGACAAAACAGATGGATGCTTAAAGATATCAAGAAGAGAATTCACTGCGCCTTACTTACACATAAAAATAATCAGAGTAATAGAGACCTTGCGCAGAGCCAACCACTGCCACGTGTGGCTTATTAAGCGTGCGCGCGTCGGTTGGCAGTGGTTGGTTGCGCTAGCCAACCACTCGCTATTTTATATATAAGAGCACCAGGAAGCGGACAAGCGCTCGTGAACACAATGAGGGCACCTCGAATAGTCCTGCTCACCACTCCAGTTGCCTGAATATCGACTTAGGACAGTGTATTTACTCGGTATTTTCAGCTTCCGGCGTCTCCTTTCTCTCTCTGGAGTCACGTGACTGATCCCACGCTCCTCGGTGCCTCCTGAACAACTTTACCGTCTCCTCGTGCATTTTGTTCATTATCTAGGTATTTAAGTAGCTCCAGAAGACGCATTCTAAGCAATATGCATTGTTCAAGAAAGATAGACTACACAGTATCAAAAGAAAAGGCGTTTCTGTGTATGGTTGGCTGTTGGTTGGCTAGCGCAACCAACCATTGCCAACCGACGCGCGCACGCTTAATAAGCCACACGTGGCAGTGGTTGGCTCTGCGCAAGGTCTCTAATACAAATGTGGCTCTTATATCCAAGTACAGCTAAGAGCCAACGCCAGTTTGATGCTCTATATCATCAGAAAGCTGTTGAGTTTGGACCTTATTCTCTGTCATGTATAGCAGCCATCACTTCAAATTCATTGGATGCGACGTATTCCAAGAATTCGAAAGTATATACATATATTGTCTTCGGTCTCATTACTATCCTGTCTTATCCAATTATAACCGTTATCACCTATAGGTGTGCCTTATCACAGGTGGATAGATCCATCCGAAAAAGGAATTATTGCAAAGCGTATATTTTTTATAACTTCGGGGAGCCCTACAAGTGTCCGAACTGATCAACTCGTACTATTTCTGTTAGACACATTAGATCTCGGTAGAACGACGGGGACAGGTGACAGATGCACACACATGGATGAAGCGAGCCACTCTGCGCATATCACCGCTGAAAGGCAGTACTGTGGCAATTGAAAACGAACTTTTGTAGAAAATGATCCCATTGCTCAAGCTTTTGGCATTACTAAAGAGCATATCGATCATCTGGCAGATTTTCGGACACAAGGCGGAGGCTCGCTCCAACCTTTGAAAGTGTTTCGAATTTGAAAGATAGAGTCGCTAACCAAGAGTTTGTGATCTTCGAGTTCTTGAGAGTGGGTCATAGCAATCAATGTAGGTTAGGATTGATTGTAACCTCAAAGATACGGTGATGATCCACGGCCTGACTTGGATTTTCAAGCAATGACTGTTACGATCATGCGGCGTTCTCGTATAAACTTTGGACCTGTCGCATGAAGGGAGTGAGAAGTTGCGTGTCCTTATCTCTGCCATTTCAGGAGCTCTCCTTCCAGCTCTTTTCTCGGCTCATTGCTTGCATAAAACATCCAGTTCACACCCTATCTCTATGCGACTCGGATGTGTATGCAAATGTACGATAAATAGACTTGTCGCTTCCTTTTCTAATTCCGTATCGTGCTATCTTGTCCTCGTGAAGCCACCACAAGCGTGGCAAACGGGGCCGGGGGAAATGGGCCTAGCAACTGTTACCGGGCCGAGGAGGCTTCCGATTCAAACAGGACCACATCGGTGACAAACTGACAAGTTTCCGATAAGTAATCTTGACAAATGAAGTGAAGTGTGCCACAGCAAGCGTGGCAAGTACGAGGCTTGGAATGAGCTCATCAATTGTAACTGGGCCGAGGAGTCAGGCCTTCAGGCTCAGAGGCTTCTGATCCTTGTCTGATACCACACCCACTCGGGTGTGTATTAAAGAAGCTGGAGGTTTCCGATGTCCAATTGGTAATAAAGGTCTTGACAAATGGCAAGACCACATCAGTGACCGAAATGGGCCGAAAAAGTTGTGTGTTAAAGACGTTTACTCCTTTCAGTCGGCCTCATAAAAAGACCACATCGGTGACCGATCGAGGCAATTTACTAAGAGGATTGCACAGAGAAAACCACAAAGCTACCTGCCGGAGTCCTAAAGTCCGTCTCGTGATGCTCACCTCGGATGTTTTGGCCGCATTCATGTTTCGGAGAATTTTACTGGCAGCACAAGAAAAACTGCCTCATCCTTAGTTTTGATTTTTTGCTGTTAATGCGCTAAACTGCTAATGCTCTGTTTTCGTCAAGGAAGAGACGCAAAGACTATACTTGCCAAGAAGGCTCTAGCTGGTCGTAAAACATCTTGGGTCAACAGCTCTAGGGCACCCGGCATGACGCTTAGTACCTAGTCAATTTTATTCAAATACCGGCATAATTTCTTGGGCATTAGTATTTTATCTACGATAAAGAACAGACAAGTCTCGTCGTACTAGGAGCTACGCTCGATAAAGCAATCTCTATTAAACCTTTGAAGCAATAAATTTAGCAGCAGATGTTGCATCTTGATCGTAAGTGCTAAAAGTAGAAGGGCAATTAGATGAAGGATGTTGGAAGCCAAGCAGTGAAAAAAGAAACGGGAATGATACGAACAGGTGCGGTGTCAAGATGAGAGCTCCACCATCACATATGTTGTCCCCATTATGACAGATGACTTTGGTGTTGGCCTTGTTAACACCAGCGACAGGTTGTCCGTTATCAGGATCACCCTATGGTATGTTCTGTATCAGATTCGAATTCAACTAAACACATGTCTGATGGATCGGTGAATTTCGAGACTCACGAAAATGACCGCTGCGTTAATACGAGACTGAACATTTGCCGGAAGCAACTTGGCCGAGTTGTGAACGAGCTGGCCGCCCTGGCTGTAGCCTACAGACACGATCTTGGTCTAAGGGTAACAAAGATTTTTGTCAGTTGAAGCATCGTCACTTTTAAAAGTGGAGGATTGGAAACGC
>ML179157.1:15111-27310 GCA_004369135.1 Dendrothele bispora CBS 962.96 | reverse complement strand
CCACTATTACCATATCCAAATAATCTACTTGACATCATATGTAAACACTCCTCACGAACTGGGAGACACATAGTATTTTAAAAGTAAAGAACAAAGTAAGTAACACTTAACCCTACTAGTGGATAACTAGTATGACACAGTTCTACCATTATCAAATATAGAGAGACCTTTATACTGTCCTGTACTATACGGATACTAGTACAGAAAGGGTTAGGAAAAAGTAGAACTTAGTTCTACTATATGAGGGACTTACCACTATAGTTTACTATTAGGGGATTTTAGTACTAAGTTTATCTATATATAAAATAGATGTATCCTTTTGTAATGTCATGAACTTAATCCATACATAAGACCTATATCCAGACCCCTTAAATCACTACATGCACGGTTCTCTTCATATAAAAGAGATGTACTTCGACATAGGAAAGGTTTCGAGTGGACAATCATGGTAGAAATCTTCTGTGATATGAACTGTTGCTACTAAGCAGTTAGGTAATGCCCATAGCCTGTAGGCTCAGTCAGTGTAAGCAGTAGTTGGTTTTCGAACAACTGTACGTATACGTAGATCCGAAGTTCGAACGTGGAACCTTTGAGGACGGGGCAAGAACCAACTCAAACATTGGTCGATCTGACACTAGGCGGGACAGAGGGAGGTATTAGGATGACAATGAGAGCCTTGACGTTCTACGGTTAACTGTGGATTGGTGGTGCTGGTTATTCTACAGCCTTGAGCCCTCGTTAAATTATCGTTCAATGGGAGCATATGTCGAGGGAAAAGTTGGGTCTCAATTGTTTAGTTCAGTCGAAGTTCCAACAGCCAGAGCCTACGATAGTTATAACAAGTGACGTTTGAACGCAGCAGCAGTCTTCACATGCAAGGTCTCGGTAATAATATTCCTTGAACCAACACTCCATAAGGCTTCGGTATACATTGTACTCAAAACCTTACACGATATAGCTCCTGGATAGTGTTGTCGACACGATCAAGGAAGAAGTACCCGTTACCGAAATTGGAAAGCACGTAAAACCTCGTGTCAAAACAGATGAGCTTCAACAACTTCAAAAGAATCCTGTTTCACACTAAATAGTCACGACTCCCGAGGACCAGGGAAAAGACCGTAGACGGGTGAACGATACGCCGTACACGTTTGACACGACTGCAATACCAACAAGTGCAATTCGAAGCAATGAACAGGTCTTCTACTCCGATTAGCCACGTAAAAAGTGAGTCCAGTATAAACGACCACCCTGCTGACTACGACCGGAGAGTTAGACACATCAACGTCCTCAACCAAGTGAATGACGAAAAACTTCGTGTTAAAAGAATACGAACTTATAAATACCAGGGCGTATCGGACCAGAAGGTAGACGAGACAATTCTCGTACACCCTTACCAGTCAGTAACTAGAAAAGTTCCGAAGAAAACTTTTTAGGTCGACTACAAGGGCCTAAAAATCCTGCCTCCGCTATTGCATGGTCACACATAACGTAGTCAATTTGACTAGTAAACTCTCAACAAGCGACTGATGTGTGTAATAAAGATCCTTCCTAGTTTCTGTTACCGGTTACTACAATCTTTGATCAGTAACATTAATAAACTTGGAGATTAGCCGCGATTAGTATTAGAATCTAGTGACTGCGGCGGTTCAGTACGGGACTGCACGCAAAGGTTAGGAGGTGAAAATTTTCACTGCTACGAAGTTGACTGTTTTTAGAAACAATGGGGAATCTGGTTCTAGCACAGACATCCGATGTCGGCCGTGGGGTCTAAAAACGCAGGTGCACCACGCAGGTTCCACGCAGGTCGCAGGTTCACGCAGGTCCCACGCAGGTCCACGCAGGTCCCAGTACACGCAGGTTTACGCAGGTTTACGCAGGTTCACGCAGGTTTACGCAGGTTCACGGCAGGTTCACGCAGGTGTCACCGACACGATTAGGGTCAAAAAAGCACATACTTATGAAACTCCTAAAATCTTAAGGTTCACTGAGAAAGTAGACATTGTGTATAGGTGGTTCAATGTCATATTTTTAATGAAACTGGACATTATCAGTATGTTATATCAAGTATGAATCAGAAAAACCTTTAGAACGTATACTTTTTAAACAAGTTTAGGGTAATAGTTAGACAATGATCTGGTGTAAATGTTAAATGTTACTTCATCTTCAGGTCCCAAATTCTCCATCCACTCCCCATCTGACAATTCCTCCTCAGAATCCTCACCCTCATTCTCCTCATCTGTAAGTATAGCATGATCAGTACCCTCCACTTCAACATCTTCATCACTAGAGCCATCTAAAGATCCCTCTCCAGGATCATCAAACTGGACCTCCTCTCCATCTGAATCATATACTGGCAAGACCAAATTGTCCAAGCCTGCATCAACATAAAAAGGTTGTAGATGTTCATGAAGCTCTTGGTGGCCAATACCGCCACCCCGGAACAACATAAAAATATCACTATCAACGAACCTGAAATGGAAAGTTAGTATGCAAGACATAAAATCATGAATTGAAAATTACATGTTGACATAATAATACAACCAGTCATCAACCTCGAGCTCACGACCACTCCAGCTTGTTGCTTCAAATTGCCGTCCCACCGAGTTTTCAGGAAGCCCATTATCTGTATCTCCATAATGGAAGGCCGGAATCAAATGAACAGAACGTACAATGTCGGAAGGATGAAGGAATCCAAATGCATCAGGATCACTGGCATGGATGAACTTGATACGATGCAATTGCTTTGCCTGCCAACCACCAGCGTGAGAACTATCATACTCGAACCAGCGCACCCAGACTATATCGATGCGTTTGAGAGGTATAGACTCGAGAAGAGAACCACGAGGACGTGAAAAACGAGCATTTGCATGAAACAAACCAACAGCTCGTCCATACAAGAAAGGATGCTCGCTATCGGATGGAGAAAGAACCATGATATCTGGATGTGTTCGTGGATTAATGGAGTCTTGGTTACGTCGCCCATTGTATTGAGTAGAGTTGACCCGGATTGTCTTGTGCTTGTAAATCCGATTGCTTTCAAAGGTGAGTGCGTTATACTCTTCCTCCATGAAATCTGAGGATGAATCCCTGCCAAAAAGCTGACAGAGCACGTAATGCTTCAACTTATGTAGAAATTCCTGGGCCGTAGATATGTTTAGCATAGTGTAGAAATAAAAGTTATAATTTTCCTTACAGTTGCTGCCGGATCATGCCTTGTTTCATGTTCAAACCCAGTGAGATCCAAAAAATACCGTTTCTCAGATGCCATTTGATATCGTAAATAGGGATCTGTTGGTGGGAGCTTTTCCTCCTCCCAAGCACCAACAGTCAAACGTGTACGAGCTTTCTCAGACTGGTTCTGAGCATTGCGTTGTCTTGCTCTGTGGAGACATCGAACCCGGCGCTCATGATTAGCAATCTGAGATGCATGGTTGTGCTTGTTAGTTCTCGAATAGTAGCGTTTAACTCGTTTATGTTCTTGTTCACCCTAGTACTCACTACGTTAGCCCAAAATCAAAAAAAAGGAGTATAAAGGAATGTTACGATTTTTGTATCATGACTATCATTGGGACCGTAGTATGTAACAGCCCATGGGTAATAGCCGAGCATATGATTCTTCACGGTATCATTTCGAAATGTCTTCTTTTTGCTTCCCTGTGCTCGGAATTCTTTATCTTGAGATGCTTCTCGTTTTAATCGAGCCGTTCTTTCCCGAGGCAACTCGACTGTGTCAAAGGAAGAACAGATATCTGTTACAAAAAGTCGAAATGCCATGCCTAAGTCTCTTGTTGCAATTTTGAACGTTGATACAGAGGAGTCGGTGTGTAGACGAAGTTTTGCATGACTGTTCCAAGTGAGCATATCAAAAATAATTCTGAGAAGTACTTTATTTTCCTTTTCAGGAAGCAGTCCTTCAACGACTGGTAGTAAGCACTGAAAATCTGGTCAGTAGGGAATCATAATTCAAATGAATACATACTTCAAGAATTGCTGTATAATCACGTCCTGCCAGCTTTTTCATACCTGACACATTATTATGAAAGATACGTATTACCCCCCGACCAAAGGTTGGAACCCATCGGAACCTCAAAATAATGATAAATCAAATCAAAATCAATACACAGAAACTTGAACTGACCTCCGGTCAAACAAGTTGACTTGTTTTTTGCCACGGCAATGTAAAATTCGGACCAAATGAGAAAGGAAATCTTTAACCCTTCCCACATCCCATTCATGCAACTTCTCTGGAACAATCATTTTAAAAACGTCGAAACCATGGGGTCCAAGAACTGTTGAGAATGCATTCTAAGATAATGGCCCATTTATGATCAGATTTAATCAAGTAAAGTTTAAAAAATCACTCACTCGACATGGAGTTAGGGAACCATGGTCTAATAAATCCTTTACCGCCTTGCTTTCCGGTCCATGACCCTTCTCAAAAATGAATTCCCTAGCCTTTTCAATCTTATTCAATAACTGCTCATTGTAGATCCGTTGTAACCTCTCTCGATTGGCCATATCTCTAGTTAACCCGAGAAGATTGACGTTAGGCATACGGATAAGGCAGCGAGTGCAATGCCAGGCGTAGTACCAGAGGAGAAAAATAGTCCGTGCGGACGGTTCTGGTCAGGTTTAAAATAGAAAAAGGGTCCGTGCGCACGGTTCCGGTCATGTTTAAAAGCCGGGTGCAGTAAATGCCGGAGACGCGTCACTCTCTCTTCCACCATCATCAACATGCAGCAACGCAAGCCGCAAACCCACCCACCGCATCCCTCTAGGTCACGGGCACCTCAAGAGAACAGATCTCCTCAAGAACTCGTCATATCACAAGGCCGACACCAACGTACCCAAATCCAACTTCAGCAACCCCTTCTTAACTCGACGCGTCGTGAGCTGGGCAATATTCAAGCAGTCCAAACTCGTACCACAGTGGAACACCGTGACGAAGCTCTTATCAAGGAAAGGAAGTTTGATTCTTTTGCCGCTCAAGCCAAGCGAGAGGTAGCATCGGAAAAAAGGTCTTATTATTCGTTATTTTGTTTATCCTAAATGATTGATACGCATTTTTATACAGGAATTACAAGGTTCTCGCAGAATTCTTGCTAATAGGCAAGTATTTTGCTCGTGCAATCCATCTTTCCTGCAACATCCGCGGTGTCGTATTTGTTGGCCGGGAGGAAGAATACCGACAGCAAAGACTCAAAGTGAAGGATACTCGAGCGGCAAGTTCTAGGCGTGCTCGACAGCATCATGCTGAGAGCGAGAGTGATGAGGAGGATCCTGAGGCGGGAATGACAGAAAGGTACGCATATAACCTGTATTTATTGCCCAGTGTATGCGCTGACATTCATGCCTAGGGAGTTGCGAGAACGCCAGCGCTCTCTTGATGCATACGCTGCACTGGTTAAACGGTTTCCTGTCTTGAAGCAGCGCCTAGATGAATGCTCGCTGTATGATGATACGACCCTTTATGAAATCCTCCTGAGCACGGTACGTTCTTTTTATCTCACTCTTTCAGATAATAATGTTGTTTGTTGTCTAGATTCATACAGGATCGAAAGAAGCCCGAGCTAACGACACCAAGACCCTCAAAACCAAGATTATCGATTGGATACCGACTATCATCGATAACTCTATCCTTGCTGTCAAGTCGGACCCCGATGACTTTGCCTGGGGTAGACTGAACCAAAGCGTCCTCAAGAGCGAGCGCGGCATCAACAATAAGCGAATTGCGATGCTCTTGCTACCCTGGCAGGATGCCCAGAGGTTTTGGGTCGAGGGAAAGAGTACTGTCGATGTAGATTCGTATGTTCTCATTTCATCTTTCATTTTACTTCAGATTAATACTAGTGCAGCATCATGAGCGACATTCGCTCGGGTGTAATACCACCTCTTAAATCTGACAGTCTTCCTGCGTTTCTCTTCTCTTTTGCCAAATACAAACCTGATCAGATCTACTCGGGGTTGTTGTTTGGCCCCCTCCTTATTGCGGTATTGTTCTCTTGCTGTCAAGTGTATTTTCTTACTGATCACTCGCTTTTAGGCCTTTAAATGTATCTTTACCAGCCCGTCATCCGCTATCGAGCCTAAATTTGTCCGTACCAAGGCGGGAAATGCTCAGAAACTTGACATCAAAGCAGTTACTCCCGAGCTACTCGTTTACGTTGCTGCGCAGGCATGTACTATTTCCTTTTTTTGTTTTGGGCATTTTCACATGTGTTCCTGGTCACGTAGGTGCGCTTCGCTTTGTGCCCTATCCAGTCGTGGTCAGCCAAAGACGGCAAGTTCAATCTGAACCATTTTTATGATAATCTTGTCAAGTTTCTGTATGGTGCCCCAGTGCAATGGCGGGAGAAGACATTCAGGGCATTAAACGAGTATGTGATTTCTATTCTATCTGTCTATCATTGTTCTTAATAGCCGCCAGGGAGTTCTTTGGACCCGCAGATGACGACGACAACGACGAACCCGCTTTAGACTCCGACATGGCTTTACTTAGCGAACATTTTGAAAACTACGTAGACTCCGATGATGAGGACGGCAATTTTTCTTCCACCGGTCAAACTAGTAGCCCCCGCCAAACTGTTGCCTCTTCCACTGTCCCTTCTTTGAACGGCTCTACTGGACAAGACCAAGAGAATACCGATCATGACGTCAACGAACCCACTTCAAGAAGCGCAATTGAAGACCCTATGGCTCTCGACAAAGAACACGTAATTGACAATCCGGACTACATCAACGAGGAATCGGCATCTCAAGAGAACGACAACGATACCGGGGATTATGGGTGCTCTCGGTCTGATTGTGAAGATGAGGATGAGGCGGATGAGGAGTACACCCATTTATCTATTCAGAGAGGTCGTGCGGGCTTTCGTGGCCGTCTCATTTACGAGTCTGATGATACGACACAACGTGTTTCTAAACGTGTTAAACGCTCCTAGTTTCGATACCCGTGCCCTCGTCTCCTTTCTTGTTGCTCAATGTTCTACGTTCTCTTTCCTCTGCTCCACTTTTTTTTGCTCCGCTTTTTGTTCCGTCTTATTCTTGTTACTCATCTTGTTGCACTGCTTTCTTTGTACTGTTTGATAATGACATGGACATTCGGTAATTGTATTTCTGTAATCAATCATTGTAATGATTTAATTGTGTGAATCTGAGGCCTATCTACTAAGTAATAAGGATACCAGAGGATATTCTCTATCATATGTGATACCACTCATCATTCATGATATTCTCATGTCATCTGTGGTATGCTTCTTCATTTGTTACATTCCATCTCATCTATGACATTGGTCCTCATTCATTATCAACCTCTGTCATCCAGGTCAACTCTCTATCATCATGACATCTTACTGATCTAGATTGACAGTTGACGGACAACCCCGTACCCTGTGTATATACAGGGGGTCTGTTTATGTCGTACTTACGAGTGTTTCTCTGGGATGAGGTACTAGATATTATATATATAAAGGTATGTGGATTTTAGTGATGTAGGCATCGAGGAATTTGTTTGTTGATTACGAGGCCAACCGCAGGGAAGGACTCGTCCTTACTCAGTCGCTTGCTCCGTGATAAGAGCGACGCAGGAGAGCTTATCTAAGGATAAGCTAGCGACCGAGTGGCTGGACAGACTCGGATCAACAAGTCTATTTGACGTTGTTGATCCTCACTGCCTTTCCTCTTCCCAGCCCGACGGTCGCATCATCGCCGCTCAAAGTCGCGTCGCTCTCAATCTCTAACGTGTCGTTTCTATTTCCTCGACAAATACTTCGAGTCTTTGCTCCAAGATGCCTCTCTGGACACGCACCGAGTCCCTCAAACCACCTGGCAGGGACCCAAACAGGAGGAAGACACATCTATCTGGTCTCACGGACATGCTCGCAAATCTGCGCCTGGATGAGAAAATAGAACGGAACCACGATATAGAGCAAGAGAACAAAGTTTGGAGGAAGAATAACCTCAAAAAGAAGACCGACGCTATCAGTAGGGCACGTACTGAGTGGGAAAACCGGCCTGTTGATTCTGGTGACGAAACTCGTATTCCTTTTGACCCGGAGACGGCCATATGCGATGATTTGTCAAGCCTCGCATCTCTATTGACCATCGACTCCGAAGATTACGAAAAAATTCGCAAGTCACGTCCATGGAGAGAGAAGTTGAGTGAGTTCCTGGGTTTACGTTTCGACCTATGGGCTGCTGGGAAAGATAAAGAGGATGAGGAGAGAGAACGGCAGACGGACTTGGAGGCGATGCGGATGGTGTCGAACTGGACTGAAGGAGGTAGTGCAACTGCTAGTGCAACCCAACACTCCAAGACATCCAAAAACCGCGCCTATTTTTGAACCCATCGCAAGGAAGATTGGTGTGGAGCGGGAAGTAATTTTCATTCCACAACTTCTCGAGACCGCTAATTACAACATCCATATCCCGCTCGCCTTCTTCACTAATGATAACCTTCATCGTCTGGCTATGGAGGGAGCGCATACGGGCACGAAGACCATTCCGAACCCTTCGGGAACTGGGGGCAAGATATTTATCTTGGACGTTGCGAAACTTTGTCAATCCTGGGGTATACCTGACAGCAATCACCCTACTGAAGGCTTGGACGATTATGCTATCTTCCTCGAGGCTGCGCAAAATTATTACGACTTCGAGTGCAAGAGAGATCCAGGAGGAGTGGAAGGTCAACTATATGCGGAATTTACTCGGAAACACTTCAATTTCTGGCGGAGCCAACCAAAGGCCCTCAAGCTCTACAAGTTCTGGAAGCCGCTGGAGTTGCAACTACGTATGGAAAAGGCGACCTACCATTACACTTATGACGAAACGGAATACCTGAAGATGTGGATGAAGGCCGAGATGCAGGCGATGGTGGCAGATATGATGTTGGATTCATCTCAACGTCAATCCTCAAGTTCGAGTTCGGTGTCGGCATCAGCAGGTCCTCAGAGGAGTACTCCGTCTTTCAAGGGCAAGCGTACCAAACCTTTTCATGAGTTTTTTTCGGGGTTCGACAGCCGAACGAGGCAAGCCGCCGGTTTTGTGTCGGGTGTGCTGAGAGAGGACACAAGTTCAACGAGCATGCCGATGGAAAGGCGCTCAAGTGGTCCTCAGCCGAGAAGAAAGGTACAGCGTTATGGGACAAACACGACCAGCAGCGCATCTGTATCATCTGGAACCTCTATGTTCCAGGTAATAGCCGGCGATGCAGGGGTTGTGGGAACAAGCACGTCTGCTCGTTCTGCGGTGATCGGGGACATGGTGCTTTCGAGTGGAAATGCACGCAGAACCCCAACACTGCTGCATAGGGATGGCATTACACCATTCCAACAGGTGACTGAAAGCACCTGCCAGTCGTTTTCTGTCAACGTCGCCTTCAATTTTGACTCTCTTTCTAGACTGCCTTCACTTTCCTATCACAATTTTGCAGACGTCATTTTTTCCCGCTTACCATTTTCGAGCTCGACAACTGAGCAAATAGAGCTCTACGAACGTATCGTTACCCATATGACCCTGACGCTTTCGAGAGTGTACTGGCGAAGACTGGTCTCGCCGACTCCTATCCTCTCCTAGTCCACAACCTTTGACACGGTTTTCCTATTGGAGAACTTCCTAGACTCACAAAAATGCACATTATACCGAACCATATTTCTTGCAAAATCCACCCGCAGGTCATTGACGAATATATCCAAGGCGAGTTGGATGCTGGTCGTTTTTCAGGACCTTTCACTAAGGAGGAGATGGAAATGATTATGAGAGGACCGTTTAAGTCCTCACCATTGATTGTCGCCGAGTCGGACCAAGGTCCAGGACTACCGCCCAAGTTCAGGGTGTGCCAGCATCTGTCAAAGGAGGACAAGGGTATCCCTTCGGTTAACTCCTTCATTGAGAAGGAAGATTTCCCAACCCGCTTTGATACTGCTCAACGGGTGGCCGATATTGTGAGTTTCAATTTCTCTTTGCACCATACATGGGTATGGATGGCTAGCTGCACATGGGTGTATGCTTTTCCTTTTCGTACATGGGTACGAATTATATTTTCAACATGCATGGGCATGGATGACCGGCTGCACATGGGTGTATGCCCCTTTTTTCTTTGTACATGGGTACAATTTTCAACATGCATGGGCATGTATGGGTGTATACCATTATGCTTGGGGCATATACTTCACATGTGCATGGGCACTTTACCTTTTTCATCGCACTAGTGTGCATGTTGTCATTTGGACACATTTGAATATGACGCGCTTGGGTGTTCATATGTCATCTCTATCGTGCTATTGTATACAGACGTGATCAATCTCTAATGGTGAAAATTCTCAGGTGGCAGCGGCGCCCGAGGGTACACAGGCATGTACCTTGGATACCGCCAAGTTTCATCGGACCTGCCCAGCTCTTCCAGACCACAAACCGTGGTTGGTGGTGCAAGGAAGAGAAGGTGAATTCTTCATTGACCACTGTGTCCCTTTCGGTACAGCGTTGGGAGGCGATTCCGTCCAAACATATCTATACCGGGGAGGAAGCCCAGCACCCGGAATAGCAATATCACAGGTGCTTCATCCCAGTGGGGTTTTATATTGAGTATTGATATACCAGCTGGGGCTCTATCTGGCCTATTGATACAGCGGATTTTTTGAATATTTCTAGCTTATATAATGCATTATTTATTGAAAATGTATCGGCCCGTGTCACATCGTATAAGGGAAATCATTTTTTGGTTCAAATCTCAGATATTAGTAATGTGATCCTGTATATATATACCGGTCTACCTCCCCCCATTCTGGTTATAATACCATATTCAGATAGAAACTTCTCACACCCCCAAACTTGATACATCAATGCCCACGTTGCAATGGATGCTGGACATGCTTTCCAAATATGGTTAGATAAAGTGGCTGAAGAGAAAAACACAAAATACATTCCCAGAGCCGGCGATGAAAAATATATTGAGGGTCCATATGGGTTATTTTGGGTTGGAGAATTCAGATTTTGACCCAGAATGTTCCTCTCTCTTATATGGAAAGAGATATTCAAGATTTACGTGTGACCAAAGTGTCAAAGCAGGGTTTACAAATCAAAACCCTTATATCTTGATTTTGGTGGTCCCATATATATATACCGGTGAGGAACAGTGGCAGCATGCCGAAAAGTAATACTAGTGGGCCTAGATGGGTAATGGGTGTATATATACTGGCTGAGGTCAGAGAGCCATAAGTATAGTTCAGAGTGGAGATAGATTTTTCTGTTCCATAATTCTTCCTGGTATAAATTGGGACCATCAATTAATATATATACCAGTGAGGAACTTCAGTGGCAGCATGCTGAAAGGTAATACTAGTGGGCCTAGATGGGTGTATATATACCGGCTGAGGTCAGAGAGCCATAAGTATAGCTCACAGCGGAGATAGATTTTTCTGTTCCATAATTCTTGCTAATGCACTATATTTGGATCATCAATTATTGCAGTGAGGAAGTTGACATATCTTCATGTGTACATTACAATCTAATCAGTATATGCTTTCCAAAGACAGACAGACATGGTGGCTGAAAAGATGAACATAAACTATAAGTCTCAGAGCCAGCAATGAAAAATCCATTGAGGATACAAATAGGGGTAATTTGGGCCAGGGAATTCATATTTCCAATTAGAATTTCTCTGTCTCTGATGTAAGACATGTTATTCAAGAATTGGGTGTGAACAAGTGTTTAAGCAGTGGTTACAAACCAAAATGCTGTGTCCCTATTCTGGTAATCACCTCTATTATATTCAGATATACTCTCACAATGAAAGACCTGAGATCAAATCTGGTAACAAGACAACTATCTGACCAATGAACATTTAAAGTAGTAGTTGAGAGTACGAGACCATGTAAACATACAATACCATGTAAGCTCTTAAACATTATGATATCCATTCAGGAATAGATGTCCCATCAATCTCATAGATAACCCCACTAAATTACAGAAATCACACTTCAGTATATAGAGATAGAGGTTTTACAATCAGAGTTTATAACTTTATATGCCTTGAAATACACTGAAAATCAGAGAAAAATATTCATTGACGCTCATTGCTTCAGAGTTATTTTCTACAAACCAGGGAAGAGGATCACACAATATATCTTTGTTGTCCTGCAGAAAATGGTGCAAATTGAAAAAGTCTGAACATTCAAGAATTATATATGCCATTTCATGCTTT
>ML179156.1:183278-194316 GCA_004369135.1 Dendrothele bispora CBS 962.96 | reverse complement strand
TTTTCACAATTCTTTTCGTACCCCCTTACTAAAAACTACACAAACTCCCATGTATGATGTATGACTACACCCTCAAATTTAGGTCCTCAAATCTACTCCTCCAACGCCGACCTCTGCAACACCGGTGGATCCCCAGCTGGATCGTGCACGGCGGCTTTGTTCCTCAAGGCTTTCGCGGAAGGAGCGTTCGTTACCTCGGAGCAAGAAGTGAATGGAGAGGAACCGAGGATGAAGTGGGCTCATATTGATATCGCTGGGACGATGGAAGCTACGAGACCTACGCCTTATTTGGAGAAGGGGATGACGGGGAGGAGTGTTAGGTGAGGTTTTTTTCCTTTTTTTTTGAGTCCTTTTCTTTTCTTTCTCTTTTCCTTCTTTCGTTTGGTTTTGCGCGTTACGTTTTTGGGACGTTCCTTGATCTTGGGCTAGTCGTCTGCTAGTCGAGCCAGGTACCCTCTGTGTATCTTACTGGCACGACATTAAGCACCTCGTTTATGAGTCGCTGTCGGCTGTATTCGTGCATATACTACTCTGTCATTTCAGGACGTCATTGTTTGGTGTTTAGGGACCAGCCTTTTCCTTTCCCTTTTGTTATAAACTCTTCTGTTCCCTTATATGCTCGCTATTTCCTCCCGGTTGCTGCTAACAAATGCTACTACTATATAGGGCTCTTATCGAATATACTCGCCGCCTTTCTTCGTCGTCGTGATAGTTTGGGTCGGAAGATAGTTGGATCAGTGAATAGGGCTACTCGAGTATGTGATGAAGTCGTGGGTGGGAATGAGGTGCGGCATGAAAAAGGACAAGATATCTAGTAGGATAAGTAGATAGTCATTGTGTCCATACTGTGGGTACCGAAGCATAAGTCTTTTAGGCCGAGATGTAGCTCAGCACGAAGTGTTGAAACAACGACTGCTGTATATGTATTCTGCAGTTGATTTTAGTCGGTATCCGGCCTCTTAAGATTCCCGATAACTTGGAGGAGAGAAAATGACTTTCGATAAATAATCCTATCTTTATCTTATCTCATGCGTGATCGCGTGATCGCATGATGCCATGAAACAATCCATTCGCGGTTTCCTCTTTAACCAGTACGTACGACGTTGACGTACGTTAGATGTCGATACAGAGTCAGCAAGGCCAAAATGATCCCGAGAGGCCGTTACTCTCTTCCTCTTCGCCATCTACCAGCTCTAGAACAAGTTATGGCGTAGTGACAGATTCCCGGACGAAAGTAGTTGGATTGGGAAGTGGTATCGACGGTAATGCATTGAGTCGGAATGAAGGAGACGGTGTGTGTTCGCAGACAGTTCATTTCAAATTTGTAATCTCTTCCTGATCTCTTGCAGTAACACACGGCGAATCTTTTGATAATGTTCCTCAGGTCAAACGTCAACTTGGTCAGTTGATTTAGTCCTCACATAGACCATAAGTGCTCAATTTCAAGGTGGACAGGCTTATTTAGTGCCATTATTCTCGTCTTTAACCGAGTGATTGGAACTGGGTGCGTACCAGCTCTTGTATCTTTTCTCTTGTCCAACCCGTATTTCAAAAAGGATCTTTGCAACCCCGAGTGTCATTCTCAGAACATCCGGCAGTGTTGGTGTTGCCTTCCTAATGTGGCTTCTTGGGGCATGTATCGCTGCAGTAGGAACGGCGGTGTATATTGAACTTGGAACAGTGGGTCTGCCTATTTTGCTATGCAATCTTATTAATTGCCTTATAGGGTTTACCTCGCAGTGGAGGCGAGAAGAACTACCTTGAATTCATGTATAGACGACCGAAGTTTTTGGTAACGTGTGCCTACTCTATTTATGCGGTGATCACGGTACTATGTTCTCTGCTTCTAAAGTAGAGATGGTATTCTGATCACAGCAATTTAGGGCTCAGCTGCTGCTAATAGCATCGTTTTTGGCGAATGTATGTACCGTCATTTCACACCTTGTCCGATGTCGTAAATGTAACTAAAACATTCTTCTCTCCACTCATAGATCTCCTTCACGCACTAGCGCTACCCCCAACTCGATGGACTACACGTATCGCTGCCTTTCTCTGCCTCACATTTGTCCTTATCATGCACGGTGTCTTTCTGAAAGCCGGGATAAAGCTCCAAAACACTTTGGGTCTTTTCAAACTTGTCATCTTATCAGCTGTAGCAATATCCGGAATTTTATGTCTACTGGGTGTATTTGAAGTTCAGGAAGGCTACGAGAAGCCCGACAATCTAAGGTGGGAAAAGATGTGGGAGGGTAGCAGGTTCGAAGCTAATGCCTTCGTCACTGGGTTGTATAACGTGATTTGGTATGATTTTCTCGGCTTGTTTTGTTTTACTTTTATTGACGAAAGTTGTGTCTTTTTTTCTCCTTGCAAACACCATGTTGAAGGTCTTTCGTTGGCTATCAAACTGCCAACTACGCCTTATCGGAAATAAGAGATCCCATTCGAACGATAAAGCGTGCGGCACCGATAGCGATGTGCGGCGTCACAGTGGTATATCTCCTCGTGAACTTGGCCTATTATGCGGTCGTAAGTAAGGAAGATATCCTAGGTGGTAAAAGAGTTGTCGCGTGAGTTTCTAGATGTTGGATTAACCTGGCGTTTCGTTTCTTCGTATCCGTAACACTCGACTCTGCTTGTAGGGCACTATTTTTTAGGAATTTGTTTGGCGAGAAAACTGAACGCGTATGTGCTGATTTTAGTGTAGTATTACCTCGTAGCGTGTTCATTTGCTTGTGTTTAGGCTCTCAGTCTTTTCATCGCCCTTTCGACGCTAGGCAACCTTCTTTCGGGACAGTTTAGTCAAGGAAGAGGTCTGTCCCGAGTTTTCTTCGTCCCTCGATCATCCTTTTCTGACAAACAGCAAACAGTCGTACAAGAACTCGGGCGCGAAGGTCTCCTTCCCTACTCTTCCTTCTTTGCGTCTAACAAACCCTTCGATGCCCCGTTTGCCGGTCTGTTCACCCAATACGTTGTTTCGTGTGCGTTCGCATTGGGTGTGAGCCCCGGGGACGCATACCTATTCATGATAAGCTGTCAGTACCTTTCCAAGGCCTCTGTGGTTTATTGATCCGGATATATCTCCTCATATCTTTATTTTTCCAGTGTCTTCGTACTCCTCCGCCATCATCAACACGCTCGTATCTATCGGTCTTCTCTTACTCTACACTAAACTCCCCCCGTTCCGGTCTTACGAATGGAACCCGCCCTTCCAAGCACCGAGATTGGTTACTGTATTGTTTTGTATATCTAGTCTCTTCTTAGTGATACTGCCGATGGTTCCACCGAAGAAAGGAACGAAGACGTATGAAAGTTTGCCTTATTGGGTAAGCCTCGATATTCATATCTGTACTACCTTTTCGAAGTTAACCGGCTTGAATCTCTTATATTTTCCCCCTTGCAGTCCCACGTCCTCACGGCTTACGCGGTCTCGCTCATCGGATTGACGTATTGGTATATCCAGACAAAGTGGCTTCCGAGGAGGAGAGGGTATAAGCTAGTGAGAGAATGGGTACTACAGGACGATGGCGTTTCGAGATATGTCTTTCGAAAGCTTGCATGTTGAGAAGTGTTGTTGGTAGTTGTTTTAACGAGTTCGATACTCACTGGACTGCAATAAACCTCAAGGGAAAGGGTGAAACGAGTCGGAGAGGACACGCCTGCCTTTCGAGTCCCTCAGAAGCACTAAAAAACGTCTCCGCAAAGTTTTTAATGGCAATCAATCAAAGCAGCATGTAGTTCCATTCTGGTATCAAATAAATCGTAACTAATGAAATGGAGTAAAGATTATCAATCACCCCATAGTGTACATGTGTATTCTGACATTGAAACTGTCAAGTCAACACCGAGATTTTTCAAGCTTCTTTGTGCACTCCAATACATGAATTTCTCTATGGAATCCTTGGACGGGAAGACATGCGGAGAAGGAAAGACCTTGACATTCGTTATGATACCTCGAGAAAGTTTTGGTCTTCTTATACGTCGTAGCCATTTCTATAATGAAATCAATGAGCGAGAGCTGGATGGAGACAATTGTAAGCACATACCGCATCGTCATCCGGCCAAGAGTAGGGCAAGAAAGAAATTTCGACCTGGTTCCGAACCGAGGATGAATACGAACGAGATCAGTATGTAAATAATTAATTAATCAAGGCTCACCTCGGGGTCATGCTCCAAGATTCGGAACAGCTTCGTCAAGACATCCAAAAGGGGCCGACCAGTTTCTACATCTGGATAAGAGCTATATTCCAAGTTGTTTTCACACGGAAACCGCGCGCTCATGAGAGCATTGTAAAAGACTTTCTCCGCTCGACTCTTCACATCTTCTTGGGGTTGTGAGATTGAACCAGCATTGGCGGCCCTGCACCAGTCATGCATACGACCTATAAGTTGACGGTCATCCAACCCATCAGTAATAATGGGGTGGGAGAACCAGGGAATTGTGTATTGATGTTCCAAGCTCCCTGAGGAAAGAATATCAAAGAATATCATGAGTTCACCAATGCCATTGACATCGTTACGCCATCCATTGGCCCGAACGATATCATCTTTCGCATGCATGGAGATATGAAGCGCTTGATGTTCGGATGATACAACCTCATTCTGGTCGTGAAATGGTTCCAAAGGAATAGTCCAGCAACCTGAATCTCCAACAAAACGAGCATCGTTTCGAAATTCAGAGTTGGGCCGAAAGTAAGCCTTCGCCGAGGGTTTGGAGATCATCCTCCACCCCTTACCAGTATACTTCTCACATGTAGCACAATGGTTATCTCTTTCCAGCTGCCACTGTGCGAATATGGAGATCTCCACACCTTCTTCGAACGTTTCATACGGATAGAAAGAATAAGCATGGGAATGAGAGATGATGTTCATCACACATGCTAAGGCTCAGGTTGTCAGATTTTTGGATGGTGGAACTAACGAAGCGAGAAAAAAGTGACGCACTGGAATGAAAGTTGAGAATAACCGCCATAGGTGTTTTTAGGCAGGTGGATATTTGAATACGTTTGCCATCTTTGACGAAGTTGAATATTTCGGCGAGATTTTTCGGATGTTGAATATTCCATAAATTTAAATTTGGAGGTACCGGTAGTTGATGAACATCATTGTTACCAGTTCTCAGAACCTTCACCATAGACGATTCTTGCTCAAAACCTCCTAGTTGATCCTGATCCGGTTCAAAAACAAAGCCCTTCTCCATGAGAAACTTCGCAACAGGCTCAACCCTACCAATCTCCACAAACACATCAAGGCCGGACCCCGGACATACAGTATTATCAAAAAACTGCACAGCAGCGTAACCCGATATGAGCATCCCAGTCTGGTACTGAAGGGATCGAAATTGAGCGATATCTGAGATTGTGTCGAGATATCTGTATAGGAGTTTTCGTATGTGAAATGTACGACGGTTGTAAGACGAGACTACTCGATTCTCTTGTCTGCTGACGAGGGAGTAGCGAATCCTGTCCATGGGAGAGATGTCGTGTAGAATCACGTCTTGGATCTCGGCTGGGCTAAAGGAAGTACATTAAAAAGATTCTGGTACGGGTTTGCAAGCTTACCAGGAGGATAACATCTCAAATGAAGTGATAAAAGCAAAGATGAAGGAGCGGTAAGTACGAGTAAGGACCCTGGACGTGCTAGGTTCGTTCCAAGCCTCTGATTGGTCAGAAATGTTTGCCACTCTTTGTTGTTTGACGTTGTTGACGTCGCTTTCTGACAAGAGGTGCTAGAAACTACACGTTTTCAAGGGAGTCGTAGAACGTTCACCACCTCGTTACCTCACATCACTGTCCTTACTCGCGCCCCTTATCCTACTCTATATATCATTATCTACAAGCCGGCACATCCAAAACTCTCATATTCGCGTTAATTATAACAGGGAACTGCTGGCACTTTCTCACTTGTCAAGCCCAATACACGGTGTCGAAAGAGTAGACCATTCCTCAAGTATTGGACATTTTGGTGCGTTGAAAATTTCCTCTAATATGCCAAACGATCTAAAAATGTATTTCAGTACTTTGAAACCTTACTACGCTTTGTATTCTATCCTAGTCAACGTGAAAATATTGCTTGGTCCCAGCCCTACCTCATTTTCCCGTGTTCTCTCATCCTCAAATGCCTCCGAAGACATCTAATTATACCCCTAACACTCCAAGACGTCGAAAGGTGCCCAAATCACCTTCCAAGACTACGCAAGGCATCCCTACACGCCTACCAGACCGGCTTAAGGACGCAAAATTCATCAAGGAAACCCTCAAGTCTGAATTAAAACTTTCTTTTGAGCCGGATGACTGGCAGGCTCATTTCGTACACCATATTCTGCAAAGATATGATGGAATGTGTGTGTCGCGGCCACAGGTTTAGTTAAAAGTTTGTTGCTCAAAGGGACAGCTAAGTTGGTTGGCAAAGGACAGATGGTATTTGTTATATGCCCGTTGAAATCTTTGGAACGCGACCAGGTCTTTGAGCTATACTCTCTTGTCCTAGCAGTATGCTAATCCTTGGTCTCAGATGTTACATGCGCAAGAAAAAGGGCCGGAAGCTCTCGCTATCGATGAAGACACCGAAAAGAGTCCTAAATTATGGGAACAGCTTCGTACGACTGCCCAAATCGTATATCTCTCTCTGGAGATGGTCCTTTCTGATACGTTCCGGAACAAGGTTTGGAAGGGTACACGAATTCGCCGAGGACTAGGGGCAGTTTTTGTACACGAGGCTCACTGTATTGATGAATGGGGAGAGGATGACTTCCAGCCTCAATATCGTCAACTGAGCACCATTCGGCCCTTATGTGAATATGACGTGCCGTTCATCGCCTGTACGAGAAAAGGAGGTGTAGTCTTTTCGGAAAGGGGAGTTTTTTAGGGTCGGTTCGGGGGTCTTCTCCAAGACTTTGAGCAAGGCTTGATTGTACAGGAGTGTTTTATCCTCCTCGATGTTCTCCATGTGCAGATTTTTTAACGAAGCCCCTTTCCCTGCTGTAAGTGACTCTTGTCACATTGTGTGACACTCCCTTCTGACACGACGAGTACTCATTATTCTGTGTATATTATGTTCCACAATGTCTTGGGAGCCCTAAAAACCAACTTTACCTGTTTATGTGATAGTATAAATGTCTGAACTTAAGCCGTTTCACTTATGAGTATCTGCGAACTGCTCGACACTGTCTCAAAGCTATGAGCTTTTTTTGCAGCGTGACTCGACTTGTCTTCAGTATAGAATTAAAATGGTATATTAGTAGTGTATGACGAGTATATAATCAACTCAAGTACCTCTCTAGCTACATGTTTATCTCTTACAGCTAAGGATTTGGGTAAAAATTGACTGTGCTATTGACCGAATAATGACTCCCGGCATTTCATGTCGTTTCTCGCAAGCCCCTTCTTGCGAAGGATTTGCCGGTTCCGGCAAGGAGCAAGCGGGGCTTGCTCCGAACCTATGGACGTGCTACTTGTTAGGAGTTGTTTATAGTAGTTTGCACATGATTACCAACGAATGGGACACTGTGACTTTTTGAAAACTAGTTGCTATACTTATACCAACATGGATGGCCCAAGCCAGAGTATTGTAAGTACAGCTCTATTGGTCTATTTGTTTCCATTCTGGAAAATCACTAATTGACGTGATCCCGATACATCCAGCAGTGTAAAGTGGCCGAGGTGTCGGTTTCCTGGAAAATTTTTCGGTACAATTTTAAATTTATCACAGCATTGTCTATCAAACCTATGACAGTGTAAGCATTGCAATGTAACTATTGAACACCGTGCCACTTTTCGGGGTTTAAAGAGGCAAGAAGAATAACCTGGTTTCATGTATCGATGTTCTGTGTTCATGCCGGGTGAAAGCAATAGATAGTATCCAAATAAATTAGTACGTTTACCCATCCCAAGAATATGTACAGTAATTGTAGGTACCAAAAAAAAACAGTCTCAAATTGTAGCCCTCATTAATGGTGTGCCCTAATGCGATATTTTCAAGTCAATATCGTTGTTTTCAAAAGTAGACAAAAGATTCCATGAGCAGATGATAGACCGGACATTGCGGTCCCAAAGTGCAAGGAGAATCGGGAGAAAAGGAATGAGATTCCGAGGTGTGTTGAGAAAAAGAGACTTCAACCTCCGTTGAGATCCGTCGCGGAAGATGATGTTTTTTGAAAAATTGTAACCACTCCTGTAATGTACCTATGATCAATGGGCAATTCAACGTGGGGACATAAGCACGTACAGTATCATCCTTTCTGGGATAAAGGAAGCAAGAAATATCGACCTTGTTTGATGTTAAGTGATCAATATAGAATTATAGAATAAGAGTCAACTATTCACTACTGGAATCGATGAACGGTTCCAGAAAAAGAAACTGTTTGAAAAGACGTTTTCATCGTTCCTTGCAGAAATTTGTATCGGGAATGCAGAAGTCCCCACCGACCCCAGTAGTGATTAGGAAATTGAAAAAACTCACCTTAGGAACGTACTTCAAGAGCGTGAATAACTCCGTCAGAAAATTGATGAGCGCGCAAGCAGTTCCTGCCTTCGGATAGAGGCCGTACGTAAGATCACTGTATCCAGCATCTTCATCAGGCGAAAACTTCGTCTTGACCAAAGCGTTTAAGACAAGCTGCTCCGCTTGATTCTCCCATTGGTTCGTCGAAGTAACGTTCCGTCTCTTGCATAACTCATGCACGATTTTCGCAAATTGACGATCATGCAGCCTATTGCCAGACTGATGACTCTTAAAGAACCTGTCAAATCCTGGGGTTGCGTATTCATGCTTCAAGTTCCCTAAAGAAACAATCTCGAAACTTATTTCGAATTCATCTCCAGAAACGCTGTTGTACCATCCATTGGCCCGAACAAGATCATTTTCGAGATTTGTCGGAATACGCAAACTTCGGTGTTGCACCAATGGTTCAGGCTCACCCTGGTCGTAAAGCGGCTCCAAGGGGATAGTCCAACAGCCTGAGTCACCAACGAAACGGTGACGGCTTCGAAATTCGGAGTTAGGTCGAAGGTAAGCTCTCGCAGAGGGCATAGAGACAATTGACCATCCTCGACGAGCGTATTTGTTGCATGCATCACTGAACCTGCCATTTGCTTCTAGCCGCACACATACAGAAACACGTTCTTCGAATGTCTCGTGCGGGTAGAAAGAATAGGCATAGGAATGGGAAATGACATTCATAACGCATGCTAAAGTTTTAGGTTGTCATTTTCTGATTATTGGAGCTACAAAGAAAGAACAACGCACTAGAGTGAAAGTTGAGAATAACTTTCAACGGTGTTTGGCAACAAGCGACTACTTGGACACGCTTTCCCTCTTTCCCAAAGTTGAATACACCGCGATGTCCTCCATTGTGTATCCTTCCCACTCAGGCAATCCTTCAACAGGAGTGATAGTACCTGAAGGCTGATTCGCACCAGAGAAAGCCCTGTTTCCAATCTTTTGGTTGCCTTTCACCTGGCTCAAAACGATAGTCTTTCTCCAAAAGAAACTCTGCAACAGACTCCACTTTACCGATTTCTACGTACAAATCCAAGTCCGACCCTGGATACACAGTATTGTCGAAGAACTGTACAGCAGCAGAGCCCGATATGAGCATCCCTGTCTCGTACTGAAGGAATCGGAACTGAGCAATGTCCAGGATCGTGTCGAAGTATCTCAACAAGAGTTTTCGGATACGGAAGGTACGTTGGTTGTAAGATACGACTGCCCGGTTCTCTTGTCTGCTGGTAAGGGAGTAACGGATCCTGTCCATGGGAGAGATATCATGCAGAATTACGTCTTGGATTTCAGCAGGGCTAAAAGCGAGATGTATTAGCGAAACTCTCAAGAGGGTGTACCATCTCACCAAGAGGATATCATTGTGATAGTAGAACTAGTGGCACATGAGTTTTATGCAAAAGTTGGAGAACTGAGGAGCCGTCACAGGAGAGGATGGTGGGTCTCGGAAAGAATAGGGGATTGTTTATAGTAGTTTGCCCATGCTTACAACTCGTTACATAAAAGGCCAAACTCTACGGGCAAGAACGGTCAAGAAATTTCGAGGGTAAGGAAATTTTAACTTTCCAAGATGATTTCCCGGGCCACGAAATCTCCAGAGTTAAATTTCCCAAGATTAAACCGTTTATTTCCTCACTGAGGAAATCTTTTAGAAAACATGTCAATTTCCGAGCCACGTTAGCAAGTCCATGCCAAGTTCCAACCTGCATGAATATCGTGCATAGAGGACAAAAACGTGGCTTGGAAACTGGCACATTTATACAATTTTCCGGCCCGACAGGAGGAGGAGGGATTTATTTACCGGACTGGACCAAGAGCTGAAAAGTTTCAATTTCCTGACTGAGGAAATCGTTTAGGAAATTTCTTGGAAATTGTCTCAATTTCGTTACAATTTCCCAGAAATTTCCTGTCCTCGGAAAGCTGTTCTTGCACCCAGTGAAACGTGTTCTTAACCCGTAAATGTGTCTTCGTACTCACAATGATACTGCAAAAGTGAACAATTTAGACAAGTGACGCACAGTGAACTCATCCGTCACCTTGTATCGGCACTTTTACTGCGCCCAACATTTTGCACGATTCTATTTTCCCGGACTAGTCCACGGGGACAGAAAAAATGCTGATGAAAAACGAATGAGTACAAGCCTTTGCTAGATATTTTAGAGGTCTGGTATAATCTACACGTTGAACAATCTATCTAGAAGCTATACAGAATTGTTTTTATGTAGAAAGTCGAATCCTACCTAATGTTGATCTGCTATAGCTCTGACCCATAGTTGAATATTAAATGGCTTGAGCACTTTGTCCAAAGACCGGTTCAAATCCCAAAGCTGGGAGTCTGGGAGTTCAGCTTGTGAGACATCGACTATTGTCCAAATAGTTCGTGGGTCATCTCCAGCAGTAATCGTTGACTGCAGCATAACGATCAGTGGCCGAGGAATACAGACGCAACTGTAAGATCATACGTACACGATCTGTATAGTTATAAACGAGAGCAAAGGAGACGCTGATCTGATGTGATGCAAGTAAGCATTTAACCAATATA
>ML179156.1:166305-183253 GCA_004369135.1 Dendrothele bispora CBS 962.96 | reverse complement strand
TTGTTAGAGGATAAGAAAGGCTCTGGGTGGTAGGAGAGGACACTGCCGAGGAGTCAAGAGGTTGAAAACGTATTTTGAGTGCACGGTGATCAAGATGATAGTGTTACTATAGGAGAACCACTCTACCATGTGGGGGAAGTCTCAAAGTGATTATGTAAAGCGAAAATCGGGGCGACTTTAGGTTCTGGATTAAGAAGTACTATAGAGTGGGTACCTGTCCTAGGCAATGAGGGAATGGTCGTCTGTTCTCTTGGCCCGTCAGTGTAGAATGTTGGTTGCATGGAAGGCATAGGCTTTTGAGAACAACTCTATGAAGCTGTGCTAGGACCTGTAACGAGTCAAGGCTAAGGAAGTCATGCTCTGTCCCTACGAGTATAGCCCGAGACGACGATATGTCAAGAAGCTGTTATGACACATAGGTCCCAGTCTGAACCTAAACATGCATCTTTAGCCATTTCACCTCAGACAACGTCTCAAAGAAAACCTCTTTCTGATAGCAAAGCTCGGTCCACTTTTCGTTGGTTTTCTAACCTTTGTCCGAAAGAGCCCACGCTTAGTCGGAAGATCATGATAGTGAGGACAACTTCCTAACGGACTCACCCTTCCTATGTGTTACCTCCTGTAACGCCCACATAAGTTGAAACCCTTTCTCCCTTTCGCACAGGTTCATCAGCGAACAACGGTTTGTGGCAACTTTCAATAAGAGTTGAAAGTGAGATCACGCAACAAGAAAGCACATCGAAGTTATTAGTCTTTTAACTGTTGGATTTTGAAATCGTACGCAATACTTACAGTAAAGGGTAAGGATACGGATAAGAAAGATGGGCGTGCTCTGTAAGCTTCTTGCACAAAGACATACACACGCCGATCTTCGTTTACCGTCCAAGTCACTACGTACGTTGTTTATGCGAGCAGCTCCTACCTGTTAACAGAGATACGGGAGACGCTCTCGAATGGAAGCTGGATTGAGGCTTAAAGCTTCGGCAGTGGCAAAGCAACCACTGAGTCCGACAACCTGATAGGGGAACCTCGGCGAAATGCTGGTCCCACTCGGACTTGGTAACCACGTTGTGGCTTCAAACGCATAAGGCTGTTTAGAGCTTTTACTAGAACAAGCCCGGTTACCTACCATGTTGTCGCAAAGGCCTCTACTTAAGCTTTATTCAAAGCTCTAACAAAGAAATCCCTTGAACTTCGTACTTATGCGTTGGGGTCCTAAACTGTCCAAGAAATTCTCAGTAGTCAGACCGTTATCCGACGTACTAGCAGTTAAACGCTTTTAGCACGTACTCAATACGTTCTCTGCCTTGCAATGAAGCTGCTTGGTTACCCTCTTAGTTCGCCTCGTCGAACAGAATTTGCGAAACCAGTTCTGCTTCAAAAGCGGACTACTTCTACGACCTATGTCACTAGAATGCATGCCGGAGATAGGCTTCCGTCCTTGACGAACGCGCGAGTAGTTAAAAGACTGCCTCAATAAGTGCGAGAACTTCATGCAAGGATTCCACTCAAAAAAGTTAAAGGATTAGTGATGACCCCAGCCACCCCTGAAGACGTAAGGGCTATGTTTAAAGACGTTCCTTGCTACTTTTGCAGAAAAGTTTGTCAAAGAAAAAGACCTTGGCAAGTAGCTAAGGTCATCACTTATCAAGTGAGAATAAGATATTAAGATATAACTAGTGAATTGTAGTTTGTTCCAGCTATAAAGAACGAAGGAAATAGGGTCTTTCCTACTATGACATGCACGAATACAGGGGTGCAACTTAACGGGTAACTAGTATCCATGTAATGTCCTCACCAATGTTAAAAAGTTTTTTGTAGTAGAAGGCGCTGCCTAGAGTTGCCTCCAACTTCAGAGAAAAAGAGTTGTGTGGAGCCTTAGAGTAAGGAAAAGAGGGCTAAGAGGAACGTGAAACCCTGGCGTTACAGGCCAGATAGTAGACGAGTACCTTATGCTACCAGAAAACAGATGAAAACTTTTGTTGCTATAACTGAACTTTTATAGCGTAATCCCGTGTGGTAATTACTCCCGATGTTAAACTCTGACAAAAAAAAACCATGGATGTTAATGACATGTATAAGAACCCTACCCATTTGCATGATTAAATAAACCTATGATAGATAACGAAAGTGGGCCGTACTTGTGTCTTGTAGCTATGTACTTTGGTCCAATAAGAAGAACGGAGAAATTTGGGGCTTTTCACCGTGCCACAAGTTATCAATGTAACGTTACGAATGTGACAGTATCCAAACTATCTGTTACGACACTATTTAAATTTTAACATGGCTTTTTAAAAGGTCCTTTGGCTGTGGAGCCGGTGAAATGTGACGACCTACATAGCCCTAGTGCAGTTAATCACTAAAAGGTCTTACCTTTGTTTATCTGGTTATCTCGACATGAATGTTATGAGACCGAACCCGGTAGGTACAACCATATTCATATCGTTGATCAAAAGTTTTTCAGTGTCACAGGGTAAGCAACCATTAGTACACGTTTGATGATATTTGTTGAGGATTGTTCATCGTGCAGGTATCCAAGCCTCGTTCGGGGCGAACGAGGAACGGCCTTGGCCGTTTAGGAAGCGTTCTTCCCCGAACGCTCTTTGCTGTACTTTACGGCCCTCAGTAATAAGCCAGTTATCGTGTCAGTTAAAAATGGGTTTAGGAATCGACATTCTCTATTTGTACATCGATCTCTCCATGAACTCAACTAATATATGAGCAGTATGTGATGATTATATGGTAAAATTAAGATATGACTTCTGTTCAGCTCAGTGCGACGTTTTTTTCGAGTATCGAAACTCTGTCACAGCTCGTCAAGCGTCTATGAGTATTCACTTTGCCGAATTCAAGTCTGTAAATATGATAGTGTATTTGTCCATTTCAACCAAAAATCCCGAGGGTTCTGTAACACCTTGTATTATATGTGTCTTATTACTCATGAGCAGCACAGTCTTCCCTCACAGTGTGTTACACTGTTCTCAGTGAATGTCGTCCCTTTCCCCGAAGCAATTTTTTAGACGTGTACCTCTTGTAGCTCCTCCTATTTTGTGAGGACATGTTAGTTCGGAACGAGTTTCAGAACCTCTTCTGGGGGCTTGGCTGGGATTTTTTGAGGGGAAAGGCTTTTCTGATGTGGAGGAAAAGAGCATGTCCGCTACTTGCCGTGCAGTATAAGTGTATTCCCGGCTTACCACGAGTCAACTGCTATAACTCCGACCTTCAGTAGGAGAGGGGTAAGTAGTTATGTCACTCGGAGCACATGTTTTTGACGGGGATCAGAAGCCGCTTAAGCACATGGGAAGGTTTGGAACAAGGCCTTGCATAGTCTTTCCTGGTAGAGGCCTCTCTCTATATGCTAAACCCGTCAGCATGCTTCGACAAGGGTATTAAATCCTGAGAAAAGCCACAGAAGTAGCTATCGCTCTCGAAGGCCGGGAAAAAGAACGCGTACATTGTAGACTCTGGTTCCTAATCGTATGACGATCCTGTTCTCTCATATCGAGTTTCTGGACCAGCGCAAGGTTTCTAAAGTTGCCCGTATATTGTTTATGGTAGACAGGAAACGGTTGGTTGAATCGACAGGGAAACTCGTTGTTTGAAAATTGATTTGGACACCGGCGCCTGTGTGTGTAAGGTAGTATAGAAAACGTCTTATACCACATGCTTTACTCGGACGGTCAGTAGGCCGAGTTTTCTTTCAAAATTAAGTCTGAACTCCCAAAGGAACTACTTAAAACGCAGGAATTCGGCCAGACCATCCGCACATCCCTACGGAACGCATCAGAACCTTCCACTAAACCCGTGGAAAGCTGCAGAACCTCACAATCCCCATATTAATCTACAGAAGCCTCCGTAAACTCCTACTCTCTTGTGCCCTTTTACTCCATCCCGACCCTGGTTCGTTATAAAAGTGCAACTGATCCTATCTTATGTTTCGCATCATTCCAAAATTTCATGACTTTATGTAAAAAATCTAGCAAACCGTATAATCTCCTTTAAAAGTTGCGTGGTTTTACAGGTTATGAACTCCTTACCAGATGAGAAAGCTGTGGCACATAACCCGAACTGTTCACTCTTTCACGGTCGTCAAAGGACAATATTAATTGCGCTTATACTCTCAAAACCTACACGGCCGAACATCTATTACTATATATCTCATCCTATTCCCCGCGCTCATTCCTGTCACTACACTCCATTGCTCCACCACTTGCAAGATGCTGAGGGAACTCTTGCACATCAAAGATCGTGGAGAACAGTCTTTCGCTGCAGTTGTTGCAGTTTGTTGTTTCTCACCGTTTGTAAAGACTGGTTAGTCTCCGAACCTTGCTTGGATCGTGCAGGTCCCAGGAATGAGCATGAATGGCGAGGAAGTAGAAACGAAAATAGTGAAGTAAACTCTACAATAGGAGGACCATTCGAACGCTTGGGCATGGTCTTAGAACGACTACACGAAGGAAATCGGGTCGGCTCTAGGTTCTGCACTAAGATGTGCTGTAGAGAGGGTACCTGTCCTAAGCGATGAGAGTCGTCTGTTCTCTTATGGTAGTTTGCACATGCTTACAACTCGTTCGTAACACTACAAGAACAGGAAATTTCGAGGGTAAGGAAATTTTAACTTTCCAAGATGATTTCCGAGCCAGGAAATTTCCAGAAAAGTTAAAATCTCCCAAAACTAATTTCCTCACTGAGGAGATCTTCAGACTTCTAGAAAACGTTGCCAATTTCCGAGCCACGTTAGCAAGTCCATGCCAAGTTCCAACCTGCATGAATATCGTGCATAGAGGACAAAAACGTGGCTTGGAAACCGACACGTTTATACAATTTCCTGGCCCAGGAGGAGGAGGAGGAGGAGGAGAAGGGGTTTATTAACCGGACTGGTCCAAGAGCTGAAGAGTTTAAATTTCCTGACTGAGGAAATCGTTTAGGCAGTCACGTTTCCCGGAAGTTTGCTGGCTTCGGAAAGCCGTTCTTGCCCGTAGTCAAACGTTGTCGAAGCCCGTAAGTGTGTCTTCATACTCATACTGGAAAAGTGAACGATTTAGACAAGTGACACACAATCAACTCATCTGTCATCTTGTATCGGCACTTTTTTTGCGCCCAACATTCTGCGCGATTCTATTTTCCCGGACTAGTCCACGAGGACAGAAAAATACTGATACAAGACGAATGAGTACGAGACTGGGTCTATTGGATTTGTAAAAAAATGCAGTCCCTGAAATGAAAGCTAAACTGCTCATGGAAACGCTTTTGTAGAGAGAACGCTCGAAACTTGTTCCGCTTGCCACCTGTATCTGGGTGCCGGTCTAGATCATCAGGACTAGTGTATTAGTGAAACTCTTAAGCCCCCTGAGGGAAATGTAGTTTCCAGGAGAATAACATTGAGAAACTGATAGCAGAATCAAGTGAGTATTTTCCAAATGTTAGAGAACTGAGGTGTGATACAATGGAGGTCTACTCAGAAGAGATCCATGTCTTGAAACTACCTGATAGTAGTTTGGAGTGGATTGGTATGACAACAGTGCGTTTGAATTATGGCCACTCATTTTTTGCCACTCTTGTTCTCATCTATGATCTATCCCTGCAGTCGAGAATGCGTAAAAACATGTATTGGCATATAGAAGTACTAGAATAATAAAACATGTAACAGAAGTAATCATAGAGGTGTATTGTTTGTTGATCAACCCTTCAATATCTACACTGATACATATGCATATTAGTGGACCAGTAGGCAATAATGTACAGGCCTTTACTGAATGATTTAAAGGTCTACAGCCTACGCAGTGAACAATCTATCTAGAAGCAATCTGAGTTGTTTTTCTGTAGAAAGTTGAATCCTACCTAATGTCGATCTGCTATAGCTCTGATCCGTATCTCAATATCAAATGGCTTGAACAGTTCGGCCAAAGACCGGTTCAAATTCTCAAGCTGGGAGTCTAGGAGTTCAACTTGTGAGACATCGACTATTGTCCAAATAGTTCGTGGGTCATCTCCAGCAGTAATCGTTGACTGCGGCATAACAATCAGTGGCCGATAAATACAGACGCAGCTGTAAGATCATACGTACACGATCCTTATGGTCATAAATGAGAGTAAAGGAGATGTTGATCTGACGTGATGCAAGTAAGCATTTAACCAATATATAGTCCAAAGTCAGAGGAATTTCACCTCAAGATCATGATCAGTGTAAGAGTATATGTTGCACAGGACACTCAAAATATCGATAAGTTCCAAAGCAGCTATTGGTTTGGGATAGAGCTCATATGGCACATTGGACTCTGGGGGAAACGACGACTCGGAATTGATGAAAGCATTTGCTACAATATTTTGCACCCGGCTCTGTACGTCTGCTGTGACAGGGCCGAATTTGCAGTCTGGCCTCACAGCTGCGTTGTATGCTTTATACAGCTTGTGAGAAATCCCCAAAAATTCACGATCACGTCTTCCGTAGTCACTGCCACCCAGACCGTCCAAGAAGTAATGGATCTCCCGATGGAAGTCTGGACAAGCACAGTATTGGCCATCCAAGTACCACGACGTGAAAACCTTGGTAGATATGTTAAGTGTGCCAGACGAGCTGTTGCCATGCCATCCGTTGGCCCTGACAAAATCATCCCCAAAACACGTCGGGAGTTCAACACCTTGATGTTCAATCGGTACAACTTCGTCTTGTTCATAAAGTCCTTCTAGGGGAATAATCCAACAGCTCGAATCTCCAACGTAACGAGGGCCGTCTCGAAATTCCGAATTGGGACGGAGGTGAGCTGCAGCAGAGGGTATAGGGAGTATCTTCCATCCTCTCTTGGTGTATTTTTCGAATCCTCCTTTGACACTATCCATCCTCCGTGCAGAGAATCGACTATATATCGAGACACGATCTTCGAATGTGGCACGAGGGTACAAGGAATAAGCATGAGAATGGGAGATGACGTTCATCACGCATGCTTAAAACAGAATTGTTAGCTTCTTAAGAGCATAAGGTGAGGTTGTGAACTATGCATGCGCACTGGAATGAAAATGAAGAATGACCTCCAATGGTCCTCGGCCGCAAGTAATGAGTTGAACTCGTTTACCCTCGTTGATAAAATTGAATACTGTAGCAATGCCATTGAATGGGTATAACTCCCACTGCCAATGACGTTCTGGACTCGATTCCCAATTGAGAAGTTTCTTGTCCAATGCTTCTTCCCAATCACCTGGTTGACCTTGGATAGGCGTAAAGGTATAGCCTCTTTCCAGTAGAAACCGCCCGACAGACTCAGCCTTATGAAGCACTACATAAAGGTCCAGATCAGATTCCAGATATGTAGTGTTGTCGAAGAATTGTAGAGCAGCAGAACCCGAAATGAGCATCCCCGTCTTATATTGAAGCAGGCGGAATTGAGCAATATCTGGAACAGTGTCGAAGTATCTGGAAAGGATCCTTCTGATACGGAAGCTGTTTTGGTTGTAAGATGAGACCAGCTGGTTTGATTCTTTGTTGACAAGCGAAAAGCGGATCCTGTCTATGGGAGAGGATTCCCGAAAGACTAAATTTTGAATCTCAACCGGACTAAGGGTGTGTTAGCGGTATCCTAGGTGGTGGTGGTTACTGCTTACAATGAGGATACCATCCTATCTGTCGTCGACGATCCTATGGAAGAGGAAAGAAAGCAACACTGGTATGCTATAGTCGCAAGGTGACTCAAGACCATGAGGCCTAAACTTACGTTAAACTCGAAACGTGCTGATCAGTCACATGCCTTTTGACAACGGCTCTTATCTTATCTACCCATCTACGAGGGGACAAGGCAAGAAAACGCGGACATTGACTTGTAGAAGTCGTCCTAGACAAATGTCTTGAAAAATGCTTCAGAAATTAGCCATTTTTTCATCGTGGAATGCGGTACGATCTCGTGTCGAGTCGTTTCAAAATCTGAGTTGCATTTGTGGACTGTCATTCATGCATTCATGATTCAACCCGCTATGTATTTTACTTTTTCTGTCCATATGAGCTTCCTTATCTACTCATATCTTCTCAAAACTTCTCCAGAGGGGGTTTTGACTAGCTTTGAGGCCTGTGCATTACCAAACGGACCCGACAAATAAAAACGGTTCAACCGATCGAATGATTGAATCCGGTATTTCATTGCAGTTTCGAGGCTTTTGCCAGCATTCGAGTGCACACTGCACCAAGCGAGATAAGCTTGTTTCTATGTAGAGCTCAGGTATCGGACGGCGGCACGGCAGGGTCACGGTATAGTATAGAATAGCACTCATCGGAGCACTCATCGGGAAACCTTTTTAGAACGTCACTCATCATGCGTCTTGCCTTCTCTGCTTTGGTCTTCGCATCTGCCGCTTTTGTCGTGACCGACTCAAACTTCTGATCAAAATTCCGGATCCCCTCCAATTGAATGAGTCCGTTGCATGCACATCAACTTTAGTGACCCGAGGCGGAATCAGCGGATCCCAATCCAAGGTCTTGGATGGACTGAAAAAGTGTCCGATGCTGAAGGAGACTATTCCGACCACTCGTCAGCTGAATGGGGATTTGTCTAACAATCTCTTCCGTTCCCGAAAGTACAAGTTTTTTCCTAGTTCGGTGTTTAGTCGCATACGAGAGTTGTGGCAGTCAACCGGCTTACTCGACACACGATCCATTTATGTTAATGTCGAGAGCGATGGTTGCTATTGCAACGGGCAAAGCTTGTAGCAAGGAGTCGATGAACACTGGGACTGTAGAAAAGAATGGAGATACCTAATCCTCAAGATGTTTACTAAATGGAAGGGCGACTGAGATTTCCATGATGAGGATATACAAGAAGGTCCGTCATTTTACCTACTATTGGGATGGGAAAGCGTTGATAGAAGGACAGGAAATCAAGTTGTCGTCAGACTGGCTTACATCTAGAGCATTGCAGTCGAGAATGCATAAAAACCTGTATTGGCATACAGAAGTAGAATAATGAAACATGTAACAGAAGTAGAGGTGTGTTGTTGATCACCTTAATACTGCAGTGATATTAATACACATGCATAGTGGGCCAGTAGGCAATAATTTACAAGCTTTTGCTGGATACAGATTTTAGAGTTCAGCCTTCACATTGAACAATCTATCTAGAAGCTATACAGAATTGTTTTTTGTCGAAAGTTGAATCCTACCTAACATTGACCTACTATATAGCTTTGACCCGTAGCTCAATGTTAAATGGCTCCAAAGATCTGGCCCAAGACCGGTTCAAATCCTCAAGAAGCCTGGAGTCCGAAAACCTGGTTTGCGAGACATCGACTATTGTCCGAATAGCTCGTGGTTTACCTCCAACAATATTTGACTGCTGCTGAATAACAATCAGTGGCCAATGAATACTGATACAACTGTAGAAACATGCATACATCATCTTCAGAAACGAGAGAGAAGGAGACGTTGACCTGAGATAAGCGTTTAACCGATACATCGAATAGAATCTGGAAGAATTTCACCTCAAGATTAGAGTTAGTGCCTAAATAATTGCACAGGTCCTTCAAAGCATCCGTAAGCTCCAAAGCGGTTGCTGGCCTGGGATAGAGCTCATACGGCACATTGAACTCCGAGGGAAACGTCAAATTGATGAAAGCATTTGCTACGGTATTTCGTATCCAGCTCTGTACGACTTCTGTGATAGAGCCGGATTTGTTGTTCGACTTCGTTGCGTTGTATGCGTTATACAATTTGTGAGAGATTTCCGTGAATTCACGATCACGTCTTCCATAGTCAACGTCACCCAGACCGTCCAAGAAGTACTGAATGTCCCAATAGAAATCTGGACAGACACAGTATTGGCCTTCCAAGTACCACGACGTGAAAACCTTGGTAGATATGTAAAATGTGTCAAGCGAGTCGCTCCGCCATCCATTGGCCCTGACAAAATCATCCTCAAAATGCATCGGAAGCTCAACACCTTGATGTTCGATTGGTACAACTTCGTCCTGTTCATAAAGTCTCTCCAAGGGAATAATCCAACAGTTCGAATCTCCAACGTAACGAGGGCCGTTTCCGAATTCCGAGTTGGGGCGGAGGTAAGCTGCGGCGGAAGGCACGGGAAGTATCTTCCATCCTCTTTTAGTGTATTTCTCGAATGCTATTTTGATTTTATCCTTCCTTCGTGCGGATACTCGAGGATGTATCGAGACACGATCCTCAAATGTCGCACGAGGGTACAAGGAGTAAGCATGAGAATGGGAGATGACGTTCATCACGCAAGCTTAAAACAGAATCGTTAGCTTCATGGGAGCATAAGATAAGGTTTTGAACTACCCACTAGAATGAAAACGAAGAATAACCTCCAATGTTGCTCGGCCGCAGGTAATGAGCTGAACTCGTTTACCCTCCTTGACAAAAGTGAATACTGCAGCAATACCATTGACCGGGTAAAGATCAGTGTCATCGTTCCATAGAGGTTCTGGCCGTGATTCCCAACTCAGAATTTTCCTGTACAACGCTACTTCCCAATCACCCGGTTGGTCTAAGATAGGCGTAAAGGTATAGCCTCTTTCCAGTAGAAACTGCCCAATAGGATCAGCCTCACGAAGCGCTACATAAAGGTCTAGATCAGATTCCGGATACATAGTGTTGTCGAAGAACTGTAGAGCAGCAGAACCCGAAATGAGCATCCCCGTCTCATATTGAAGCAGGCGGAATTGAGCAATATCCGGAACAGAGTCGAAGTATCTGGAAAGGATCCTTCTGATACGGAAGTTATTTTGGTTGTAAGATGAGACTAGCTCGTTTGATTCTTTGTTGGCAAGCGAAAAGCGGATCCTGTCTATGGGAGAGGATTCCCGAAAGACTAAATTTCGAATCTCGACTGGACTAAGGGTGTGTTAGCGAGGTTCTAGGCCGCGTGGTGGTGGTTATTGCTTACAATGAGGATATCATCTTGTCTGTAGTCGACAATAGATATTATCGGAAAAGAAAAGAAAGCAAGAGTATGCAGCTATGGAAGTACGGTGGATAGTTGGACGTAAAACTTAAACATGAAGTCGAACTTCGAAGTAACGTGCCGATCATGTGCTTTTAGACACCGACAGTCGACAACTTTTATCTTATCTACTTATCTACTTATCGTGATCATAACACGACAACGACAGACAACGACTGTTATGAAAGGTAAAAGCAACCCTCCAGTCCACACATCCCGAGTCCCTGTCATCGATTTGTTGGAAATGATTTGGACGGTAGGAATCCGAGAGCATTTAATTCTTCGTTAGCATCTGAAACTTGAAGCTTGAAGAACAGCACTAGCCCGACGAGTTTTGCATTTGCCTGTTCCTCCCATCACAAGACGTCGGCTTACCATGGACCAACACCCCAACATCCACCGACATATCCTAGAACGATATCAAGATTAGGGAAGAGAGAAGCTGATACTGATGATTTGCATTGATCATACTAATTCAAAGAACTCTAGAGTGCCAGCCAATAAGTACAATGTTTTCGAGCTTCTGTTTTTTCGCTCACCCCTGATTAGTCTGTCAGCAACCAATATCACGACATACTCTGCCGTTTCTAATTTGTATATACGGAAGCTTCAAGAAGTGTCTCGGGACATCTTCGGGTTCTGGTCAAAAATTACCACACGTAACAAAGTCACCTGCTGGGTCTCTTTTGTCCGATAATTATTAGCATTTGCAGCCGTTACCCATCGAAAATCATTTAAAAGCTTGGTTAGCTAGGGGTACCGACTTGGGGTACACGTCCTTTTTGTCTCATCATGTCGCCGTCGTTGTCTTTGTTCATTCTTGGACTCGGGCTCATCTCTGTGGTCAGAGCTCAGTCGCCGGTATGGGGACAATGTGAGTCACGTCTTGTTCAGTTTTATTCTATAGTTGAAGCAGAATAGACTAATGATGACAATGTATAGGCGGAGGAAATGGCTGGACAGGCTCTACTGCTTGTGCATCGGGGTTCGTCACTTCAATGCGTTGATCGAGTGTGAAGTTTCATTAACAACGGGACCTTTAGATCGACTTGTACTACGCTCAATGAATGTAAGAATCTTTATTTCCGTAACGCGAAGTTCTACCGACGGTCGATTACTGACTGAAATGTGCCCTAGGGTACAGTCAGTGCGTTCCGTCCTCCTCAGCCCCATCCAGTACTGGCTCGGCACCTCCAGCTTCGACCCCTTCCTCATCCGTTAAAGCCAACTACTGGTTCAGCTTGTACGTACTGGTTCTTCTTTCATTAATTCACTTTCATTTCATCTCGCTCCTTTTTTCTTCTTTCCGCAGTGGGGATTCCTACACCGCAACGGCATTCAGCCCTGATTCTACCCCTCCACAACCATCCAACCCTATGGGTAACCCTTCCTTCCCGGGAGGAACGGCCACGGGTGGACCAAACTGGATTGATTATGACACCGTTACTTTCAACAACTCCCTCGTTTTGACCTGGAACTACGCTTACGGCGGAGCAACGATCGACGCGAACTTGGCTCCGCCTTACACTCCTACGGTTTTGTCTCTGACCGATCAAGTAGGAGACCTATTAGGAATCAAGTGATCAAGTGGCTCCTTCTGACCTATTTTTTTTTTTGGCTAGGTAAATGAGTTCCTAAACGGCGCAGCCAAAAAGCCCGCATCCGCACCTTGGACTGGCGAGAATTCTTTATTCTCCGTCTGGATTGGAATCAACGATCTCTCCTGGAGCTGGTGGCAGACCGGAGATCGCCTTGCGTATGTGTTCTTGGTTTTCCTTATCTTTCTATTCAAAATTTAATAAATTTTTTCCATAGTTACTCCGACACTCTACTTGACGCTGAATTTGCTTTGATCCAGAAACTCGTAAGTCCGGAATGTTATTCCGTCCACTAATGAGATTCTGAGGTCTCTCGATCGTTGACAGTACAACGTTGGAGCAAGGAACTTTTTATTCCTCAATGTTCCTCCATTCCAACGTTCCCCATACGTAAGTGTTTTGAGTTGAATCCCTTAAATTTATCATTGGTTCATCGACAACTCACCGCGGTCATTTGATTCTAGTTTAAGAGTCTGGAAGGAAGCAACACGACCGCTCCAATTCTACAAGGCGTCATCGAAGACTTCAACACCAAGCTGGTACAAAGGGTTCAAGATTTGAAAGCGAACAACACCGGCGTAAGTTCACCTGTACAAACTCATTTCAAACGATTGTATCTCATATCTGAGCAGGTGACAACTTTCCTCTGGGATTCCTACGAAGATTTCAATAAGATACTCGATAACCCTACGCAGTATGGCTTTAGGGACGCGACTGCGTTTGGATCTGGTGATGATCTTTTCTGGGGGTAAGCCGTTTTTTGATCAAAGGGATTTATCACGGATACTGATCATATGGTGGTTTCACAGAAACGATGGTGGTCAGGGTTTGCATCCTTCCAGTATGTGTTCTTCTATCTCATAATGCTATATTCGTGTGATTTTCTAACTATTGTTGTACCAGGTGCTGCCCACAAATTCTTTGGCCAAGACGTAGCAGACATCTTAAGTGGCACGATCTGGTGAAATGGATCAGGCGGAACACTGAGCTGTGAGTTGAAGATAGTTTGTACTTGTCATATGTAAAACTTGAAAATCAGTTTGGATAAAAAAAAACGTCTCTTGATATTGGTCCCTATCATCATTCAATTAAGGTCTAATACCAGAACGAGTTACTCTAACATTGATACACCGTTCTTGTTGCATTACGAGGCCGACCGAAGGAGACTCGTCCATTTTATTTCGTACATGCCACGCGAAGCGACGGCCCTCTTCCTTCATGCATCTTGCGTGAGCACTCTTCGTACAAGTCCTATGTTGTCACACTCATAGATCACGAATCCTTGGTCTTCCAGTTGGATGATGTGCTTCTGTTGATGTTAGGAGGGGTCGACGTGAGTCCAGACCCATAGTGACTCGGACACGGTGACAAGTTACAACACTCTTCTAAGGTCACAAGTTCGAACAATTACATAAGGTGGCGCGTGAGGGGTCGATTAAAAGAACTCATCGAATATGGAAGGCAGTTGAGCCTCCAGAGGTCTAGACAGTAACAGACAGTACCACGTCCTTTAAACTATAACTATTTTCGACACCTTCTGTAGCGCGAAAGGGTTCCAAAGGAACAATCTTAGCCAGGGGAGGAAGACCCAAGAGAGTCGCCAGGTTAGTTTGTACTTCAGTTCAAGTTTCGGGAGGGCCCGTTTTTCTAGTGTTTTCTCAAACGCCTCCATTCTCATCAGTCCGAAAAGCAGCTTTAGCTCCCGTGACTTACAGAAATTCTTTGTAGCGTTCAAGTAACCCGTTAAAATAACGTTTAAAACAGAACAGCCTGACAAGGTTCGTATTTGAAACAAACGGACCAGCGCTCACGTATAGGAGTACCATGTAAAGATGATCCAAAACCGTCCCCAACTCTTAATAAACCTCATATCATTTACTCCTACATAAGTTCTCATAACCTCCAGTATTACTTACGGCTCACACATAGCTTTCGGTAATAGTTAAGACCACCTATGTATTTTATGAAGTCATCAGACTACATATAATTATACAAGTCTCTATGCCAGTGGAAGAACTAATAGGTAGTAAGACACAATACAACTATAAAAAATAACGAACTTTATGAAGTGATAGTAGTTAGAGTAATCTTAAGAAACTTATATTTGTAAAGTCACAGAACCTACACTAAATGTTCCCAAAGTAGTATAGGAGCTTATAAGATCTACGTGGAACTGTGTGAACTTTTCGTTAGATTTTCGTAGAATTTTCGTAGAATTTTCGTAGAATGTTTCGTAGAACTTTCGTAGAATTTTCGTAGAATTTCGTAGAATTCACGTAGAATTTCGTAGAATTTACGTAGAATTTCGTAGAACTCCCGTAGAATTTCACGTGTAGAATTCACGTGTAGAGTTAACGTAGAAGTCAGGTAAAATATAGGCGCCCACTGGCTATAAACCAGGCCGACCTAAAAGTGGAAGGTTTGGCTGAGTGCTGATCAACGCAGCTAGGCAAAGCTCGACTTGCCGTGCCAGTTTTTTAGACTTTAATCCATGTCTCCTGTCAGTTTATAATATCTAATACATATACGAGTAATAAAACTACAAGTGCTTTAGAAAAGTACCATAAATGTGTTTTTAATATCAACTTTTACCTTTTGTGTACCGAATATGAAAATAGACTGGCTGAGTAAAACACTACGAAGAGAGCTTAGTAATAAAGGTAACCATACCCCAGCCTTGTTACAGATATTGGTAATTCATTATTTTTCTGACCAAGCCTATACTGTACTTACGTAGAACTTACGTAGAATTTACATAGAATTTACGTAGAGTGCGCGTAGAACTCACGTAGAACTGTACGTAGAATTTACAGGATATACGGGGTTTCGCTCGTCCGAAAGCATCGCGACTTCACCACCATTACCAGCGTTTGACTCTCCAAAATGAGGAATACATTAACAAGCTTGAACACTGCACATCAGAGTAAATGATACCGATCAGTTAAAAAAAAGAGTAGAAAGAAAAGTTCTAATGGGCAGGTGATCTAGACCTCAACGCGGTGTCTGTATTATATATATTTTCAGTGCAGAAAGCCCAGTAGAAATGTTGAACGCCGTACATGTAGTATGACTCTCGACAAACATGAGTCTTGGTGAAGCGTTTTGCTGGGTCTAATAATCGAGTATATACGAGGGGAGTAGGAAAGCAAAGTTGTCAACAGCCTAAGTACTTAGCGTGTTTAGCAGATCAGCGAAAACGCCACTAGAAGGAGAAAGACTTGCCGGAACAATCTTAGCCGCGGGAAGAAGACCCACGAGAGTTGCGAGGTTAGTATGTGCACCAGCAAAAGCTTCGGGAGGGCCATTTTCTCTAGTACCTTTTCAAACGCCTCCATTCTCATCAGTCCCAAAAGCAGCTTTGCCTCCCGTGCTCACATAAGTTCTTTCTAGGGTTTAAGCAACCCGTTAGGAACCGTTTCCCACAGTCACCCGCATAGGTAGAACTAGACGGGTCACGCGAATATAGCTAATACGGTTAGTAATCGTACTAAGTAAAAGACTGGTAAGGTTCCCTCTCTTGGTGCTTCCTTCATTTACTCCTCCATTCGTTCTCTAAGCTCCAGTAGTGCTGCTGAATCAAGCCGTGGGTTCACTCAAACTTACCTGCTCATTGCCCGCCTCGGCTGGTACGGAAACAAGAGAGATATCCCCTACACTTCAACGCATAGACCCATGGATTTAAAAAAACGTTCCGGTTTCAGTTACTATATCTGAACCTAAGGCGTAAAGGGTTAGTCCTTCAAAAGCCCGAACTATAGCGCCACCTGCTTCAGCGCTCTTACCTACATGAGCTAAGCACTATAGATGTAACTACTGCAATCATCGCAAATTTCGACAGTGGTTTGAACACTGTTTGGTTGACTAATCGCTCCTCTTCCTGTCAGAAGTTCGACTTGAACGCCAACGTCATCTGCTTCTCTACAAACTCCCTCCCTGGTTCCTCCAGTTCCTGGTACTACAATGTCAGCGCAAGCCGAGCTTTTGTTACTTGTCTGCCCTACGGAAATGGTGGTCGCTCGAGGAACATCTGAAACATAAGTATCAACTCGACTCCTTGGAGCCGCAACTACCCAAGTTCGAACTGGCGATGGAGTGAAGGTCTGAACTGCAGCCAGGGTTCTATCTAGAGGGGACTAACTGTAGTCTTGATTCACACCTCTTACTTCATTCTGTATCGCGTGGCTTGCGGGGTTCGGTTAAGAGAACTCATCGAAATGGAAGGCAGTTGAGCCTCCAGAGGTCTAGACAGTAATAGACAGTAGCACGTTCCAACTTTTTTTCGAAACTTCTTATATTTACAAGTCGATATCTTTTCCCCCAACTACAGCTCACTTCGAACCTTCGAAACTTCCTGTTCCGCTCGTCCGGACTCATCGCGACTTCACCGTCACCAACGTTTGACTCCAACAA
>ML179156.1:103337-161233 GCA_004369135.1 Dendrothele bispora CBS 962.96 | reverse complement strand
TTACTGACAGTTGCAACATGCAGTTTTAATTGTGGGCTCAGCCACTACTCACACACGAAAAAACTATGGATCAGAGCCAGTGGCTGCATACATTGTAAACTGTCGTGACTAGCAGGAATGGAAACCTTCAATCTTTTCTAGACCCCGTCCAATTTTTGTGAACTCACAGAATTACCCTAAATTAAGAGTGATGCGTTGACTTGAAACTACACAGTCCTCTGACTCATCACCTTACCTCTGATGAACAGGTTAATGCAATTCCTTCTTTCTCTTTTCTCCAAAAGACATGCATTACAATGCATCCAGATCTATGGGAACTATTCTCATACACTGGAAAATTGTTACTTAATCTTCCACAGCTTGAATAATGTCCATGTAGGTCAAAGTAAACCGTCAAACCAATGCAAGAAAGAAAAGCACAAAACCTTTCCTCTGTTTCCTTCCAACTCCATCCTCTTATGCCCAGATTTGCAGAGCATGACCATGCATTGAGTTCTGATGAAACTGAACAACCTTGCATATGTCTGACTGTGTTTCTTCAACCCTTTTCTTTTATTAGCTTTAATCTGTTCCCAGAAAGATGGACAGTGAAAAGGAAAGAAGAGAAGTAACCTAGTAGGGAACTCCTTCTAACAATTTTGACTGCACTTGAAGGAAATTTGAAAAACAGGCATGAGGTTTTTTTATGATTTGCAATCTGAGCATTAATATCAGCAGCCTGCGTTGTCTGTGTCTGGATGCATCTTTCTATCGTCTTCATGTTATCTTCTGGATTTTTTAGTAGTTAGTACTCTTCTTGAAATAAGTAGGACATAGCAACACAAGAGCTTCCTCTTTACACTTGGGCACCCTGACTCAAGTAAAGTGTTTGATCTCTCTGAGATTTTCAGGGGTCATGTTGTAGTCAAGGTAGTCAAAATTTTAGGTAACAAGAGCTCAGTCTGACAGACTCCAGCCAATAAATTCCAAAAACTATTCATTCGAGTTCCCGTAAATCTACAGGTGGTATGTGGCTGTAAAATCACATCACTGACATCAGCAAAACCCTACAAACTATTAAATTGGAAGCCACATACTTTTGTCTCATTACCAGATGCTGAACGCTATTTTGAGTCCAAATAAAGGACAAAACATGACACTCTCACAGATAAATTGTTATAATTTTATATTAGATTTAAACATAATTTATTGGCCTGAACATAATCTTAAGGTCTGTTAGTAAAGGTTGACTGGCCCAGGATCCTGATTTCTCAGTTTGACATTGACATGATAGTGCATACTGTGAGTGAGCTGAAGTGGAGTCACCCCCAAACTGTAAGGTACCAACCTATTCATATTAATTACTATTGCTATTACTATTACCAATGTTCTCTAATAGGTAGCTGATAGGTGTACTTGTGGACTACTTGAATGCACATTATTTTGCTGTCCAAACATCACAAAATCATATCCCCCTGGATTTGTAAAAGTCACCCAGACATTAGTGAATTCAGAGCCCCTGGGTTCAATTATGAACTGCCTGATATGTCCTGGATACAAATCTTAGAATAGCAATGGCACACTGTTTGGATGAACTTTATAATGATAGTTCAGGAATGGATTATTCAGAGATGTTTTCCATTTCTGGGGGTGAAAGGCTTAATAGCTGTCAGTGTACCTTATATGTGTAAATAGATTTACTCTTATAAATGGCAGATAATGAAGAGACAAGGAATTGAATAGGACAGTTTAAGTCCCAAAAATTCATAGTATAAGACTATCAGGTGACAGGCCTTGATTTATGTCATGAATAAAATTTTGAAAGTACTGTAACATTTCGTTCAATTCGCTCAAAAGTTGTCATTTTTTCATTTTTGAAAAATCTCAGAAATTGGAAAAGTCGAAAGAAAAATAATGGCGGGGTCTTTGAAAATGGCGCATGACGCATGACACGCGAATTGAACGAAATGATACAATAGGTATATAATTTGACAGCAGCATTTTAGTGTAAAAGCTCTGATATGAGTATGAAGACAACCAGAAAAGGTGTTTCCAGACACATCTACAGAACCTTAATGTTAGCTGCCCCACCTTCTAGATTGATCTAATGATCAAAGATCTAATTCCCATCATTCCCATCATTTCTGTACAAAAATGAACATAAATTTATTCTTAGGAATAAGTAGCAAATGATACAGAAACAAGAAATTAACCAGGCCAGCTCAGGGCCTTAAAATTTCACAATATCATATTCTACGAGGCATTATTTTAACAATATTCCATGGATTTTATGAATGTCTGATCAGATGTGTATATTTTTAGAAGTAGATATGTAACTGACAGCAGCATTTTGGTGTAAAAGCTTTGGTATGAATATGAAGACAACAGGAAAAGGTAGCCCCAGACATATCTACAAAACCTTAATGTTAGCTGCCCCACCTTCCAGGGTGATCTAATTCTAATTCTCCATTATTTTAGTGCAAAGCTGAACATAGATTTACTCTTGGGAATGACAATAAGGCAGAAAGCAGGAATTAACTATGACAGTTCAAGGCCTCAAAATTTTACAATATAGTATTCTATGAGCTATTGGTTTAACAATATTCCATGGATGCTATTAATCACATACATATATTTTTAGAAGTAGGTATGTAATTTGACAACAGTATTTTAGTATCAAAGTTCTGGCATGAAGACAACTGGAAAAGGTATTCACAAATATATCAACAGAGCCTTAATGTTAGCTACCCCACCTTCTAGATTGATCTAATTTTTCCATCATTTTTGTGCAAGCTCTGAACATAAATTTGCTCTTGAGAATAATAAGAGGCTAGTTGAACATCATAAATCATACAGGTCATATTATCCATTGATGACAGGGATGCCCCTCACTGGGAGCAAATTTGTGTAATTCCTTAGAATTACAGAAACATTACAAGAGAATTATGTTAAGAATTACTGTGGAATTCAGAATTACAGTGGAAATACAATAATTTTATTGTAATTCCTATGATAATTCCTCTGTAATTCTTCTGTAATTCCAAGGAATTACACAAAATTGTTCCCAGTGCCTCCCAGCATGATTGAGGAAGCTGAGAAGACAATTGCAACTGCTGATGGTATGAGCACTGGTGATACTGGTGCTGGTATGGACAGTGATACTGGTGCTGATACAGGCAGTGGTAATGTTATGGGAGATGTTGGGACCAGTAATACAAACACTTCTTGTATAATAGTAATAATGTTACTTTGCAACTGTATTACAATGGTAGGTGACATCTGTGATTGACTACCTCTTATCCTAGTACTTGCTGTTTTGCTGATGTCTTGGTTTCTGTCAATATGGTGATCATTCAATTTCATTTGCTGATGGTTTGTTATACTTACTAGCCACTGCTGTTTCATATTTATTACTATTATTTCCAATGTTGTTATACAAATTGTATGTACATTCTACTATTGAATAGACCAAGTTGTACTGGCTATGATTGATCTACTAATACTGTTTGACTGTACAGGAAGTAAGATTACCATGTCCTATTGGACCTGTTCAATATCTAATAAATGTTGTATTCTGGCCTAGGTACAAGATTCTAGTATACTTTTAATAGCTACTTCATTCTTTTAAATCTTTCAACTTGAATTTCAGTATGCTTGGTTGATCATGTAAGTTTCTGACAATCGGAGGTTGCAAGCACATCTCTCCAGACTTCTCGTAGAGGTTACTTTTCTCTGGACTTTTTTCCTTTGTGAAATTGAGCATCTAAAACCAATAGTAGCTTCCGGTATGATGCTTCTTCAATTCTCCTAAATCCTGGTTTCTAAGTCCTAACCAAGTTGCTTGCCTGTTATGTCTTTGTACTTATCTTTTTTTATGTATTTGCTATTGCCATCTCTCAGCCGCTGTCTTTTCTTTCGAAAGCACTATCCTACATCTGCTGAAGAATGGCAGGAGCCCCATGTGGACATCACGTTGTGAGTCAAGGGGGTTGTCAATGGCCTTTATGGCCTTTATGGCTTTTGCATGTCAAAGGCCATGGGGCTTGCATGCAGTGTAAGTCTAAACACAATAAAATCATATCAATCTGAATGAGCACAGCAAGGGGGACCAAACTGGATTGATCTCAACACCGCTACCTTTAACAACTCCCTCGCTTTGACCTAGAACTACGCCTACGGCGGAGCAATGATTGACGTGAACTTGGCTCCGCCTTTCACTCCTACGGTTTTGTCTATGACAGATCAGGTAGGAAACCTATTAAGAGTCAAGTGATCAAGTGGTCCCCTCTGCTTACTAGATAAATGAGTTCTTGTACGGCACAGCCAAAAAGCCCCTTGGACTAGCGAGAATTGTTTATTCTCTGTCCGGATTAGAATAACGATCTCTCGTGGAGCTGGTAGCAGACCAGAGATCGCCCTGCGTATGTGTTCTTGGTTTTCCTTATTCTTCTATCCAAAATTTAATGATTTCTCTCATAATTACTCCGACACTCTCCTTGACACTGAATTTGCTTTGATCCAGAAACTCGTAAGCCTGGAATAGTAACTTGTTCACTAATGAGTCTCTGAGGTCCTTCAATTATTGACAGTACGACATTGGAGCAAGGAACTTCTTATTCCTCAATGTTCCACCATTCCAACGTTCCCCATACGTAGTATTTTGAGTTGAATCCATTTTTGTGATTTGTTCATCGACGCGGTCATTTAATTCTAGTTTAAGAGTCTAGAAGGAAGCAACATGACCGCTCCAATTCTACAAGCCGTCACCGAAGACACCAAGTTGGTACAAAGGGTTCAAGACTTGAAAGCGATCAATACCGACGTAATTTTACCGGTACAAACTCATTTCAAACGATTGAATCTCATCCCTGGACAGGTGACAACTTTCCTCTGGGATTCCTACGAAGATTTCACTAAGATACTCGATAATCCTACGCAGTACGGCTTTAGGGACACGACTATGTCTGGATCTGATGATGATCTTTCCTGGGAATAAGCCGTTTTTTGATCAAAGGGATTTATCACGGATACTAATCATACTGTACGATTTCGATCAATTCGCGTGTCACGCGTCACGCGCCGTTTTCAAAAACCCCGCCATTATTTTTATTTCGACTTTTCAGATTTTCTGAGGTTTATCAAAACCGAAAAAATGACCACTTTTGAGCGAATTGATCGAAATTGTACAGTATGGCGGATTCACAGAAACGATGGTGGTCAGGGTTTGCATCCTTCCAGTATGTGTTCTTCTAGTATCTCATAATGCTATATTTGTTTAATTTTATCACTATTGTAGTACCAGATGCCGCTCACAAATTCTTTGGCCAAGGCGTAGTATATATTCTAAGTGGCACAATCTGGTGAAATGGATCGGTGCTGTGAGTTGAAGATCCGGATAGCATGTACTTATCATATGTATAAACCAGTTGGATAAGATAAACGTCTCTCGACATTGGTCCTTATCGTTATTCAAATAAGGTCTAATACCAGAACAGATTACTCTAGCCTCTAGCGCCTAGCATTGATACCATTCGTATTACGAGGCCGACCGAAGGAGACTCGTCCCATTTTACTTCTGCCTCGTACATGCCGCGAAGCGACGGCCCTCTTTTTTCATTTTGCGTGAGCACTCTTCGTACAAGTCCTATGTTGTCACACTCATAGACCACGAATTCTTGGTCTTCCAGTTGGATGATTTTCTTTTGTTGAAGTTAGGAGGAGTCGAACTGGGTCACAGACCATGCATGAGGCACCGATAGGTAGATTACTTACGTGACAACGCTAAGGTCACACGTTCGAACAATTATGTAAGGAACAAACACAAACCTAAGTACTCGCCTTAAGCTTGTCCTTCAAAGCTTCCAAGCTTCACTCGACATCAGCCTCCTTTTCTATAGCTGAACATTTATTCTTCAAAGCTTTTTTTCAACCTTGCACGATGACAGATAATGACAGATCTGGAGACCTCCGAGTTGACGGAAGGTATAAGTTACTCAAGAGAATGAGCCGGGGAACGTACGGTGTGCTATGTTTTACTTCTTTCTCCATACTTGATTCTGATGCCAATCAGGGGAGATCTATCTTGGGACCGACGTCAATTCTGGAAGTGAGGTAGCGGTCAAGCTTGAACCCGTCAACGCCAAGGTTCGTGTGCTCAACTATGAGTACAAAGTCCACGGGGAGCTCGCTGGTGTTAATGGCATTCCCACCGTTCATTGTTATCGAGCCGAACGCGACTATAATGTCATGGTTTTTGACCTCCTTGGTCCCTCTCTCGAAGATCTCTTCAACAAGTGCAACTGCAAGTTCAGCTTGAAGACTGTCATTATCCTCGCTAATCAGTTGGTTGGTCACAAGTTTGGTGACAGCTTTAAACGCTACTAATGTCATGAATTTAGATATCTTCCATCGAGCTCGTCCATTCTCGTGACTTCATCCACCGTGATATCAAGGCCGAAAACCTCCTGATTGGGAAATGCGGATTCCAAGTCTATGTTATTGACTTTGGCCTTGCAAAGAAATTTAGGGACCCACATACACAACTTCACATCCCCTATAGAGAGAACAAACGCCTACTCGGCACTGCCTGTTACATGTCCATTAAAACTTACTTGGGTGCTGAACAAAGTCGTCGTGATGACCTCGAATCTCTTGCTTACCTCCTTATTTACTTCCTTCGTGGTTCTCTCCCTTGGCAAGATCAGAAAAGGGACAAGGATATGAATAATCGCATTGGGCAGATGAAGATGGATACGCCTACTGACACCCTTTGTCAAGGATTGCCCAATGAATTTGGGATCTTCCTTGAATATGCTCGTGCCCTCCATTTCGACGAAAAGCCTGACTACTCTTACCTCCGCAAACTCTTTATTGATCTTTTTGTCCGGGAGGGCTTTGAACTTGACTTCGTGTTTGATTGGACCGCTGAGAGAACCCAGAAGGAGGGCACCGATTCTAACAAGGAAACCTTGGGAAAGCGCGATATCTTCCACAGCTTTTTTCACCTCCAGATTACCTCCACCGTGACAGACAATGACAGATCCGGAAACCTCCAAGTTGATGGAAGGTATAAGCTACTCGAGAAAATTAGCTGTGGAGCGTACGGTGTGTTATTTTTTACTTCATTCTCCACACTTTGTTCTGATACCGATCAGGGGAGATCTATCTCGGGACCGATGTCATTTCTGGAAAGGAGGTAGCGGTCAAGCTTGAACCCGTCAAGACCAATGTTCGTCTGCTCAACTATGAATACAGAGTCTACAAGGAGCTCGCTGATGGAGTCGGCATTCCAACTGTTCATTGTTTTCGAGCCGAATGCGACTGTAACATCATGGTTCTTGACCTCCTTGGCCCGTCCCTCGAAGATCTCTTCAGCAACTGTAACTACAAGTTCAGCTTGAAGACTGTCCTTCTCCTCGCTGATCAGTTGGTTGGTCACAAGTTTGGTGACAGCTTTAAGCACTACTAACATTATAAATGTAGATATCACGCATCGAAAACGTCCATTCTCGCGACTTCATCCACCGTGATATCAAGCCCGATAACTTCTTGATTGGGAAATGTGGAATCCAAGTCTATGTTATCGACTTTGGCCTTTCAAAAAAGTTTAGGGACCCACATACACAACTTCACAATCCCTATACAGAAGATCAACACCCCGTTGGCACTACCCGTTATGCGTCCATCAAAACTAACTTGGGTGCTGAACAAAGTCGTCGTGATGACCTCGAATCACTTGCTTACACCCTCATTTACTTCCTTCGTGGTTCTCTCCCTTGGCAAGATCTTGAAAGTGATGGGGATAAGAATAATCGCACTGGACAGATGAAGATGGATACGCCCACTGACACCCTTTGCCAAGGATTGCCCAACGAATTTGGGATCTTTCTTGAATATGCTCGTGCCCTCCGTTTCGACGAAAAGCCCGACTACTCTTACCTCCGCAAACTCTTTTCCGATCTTGTGGTCCGGGAGGGCTTTGAACTTGACTTCGTATTCGATTGGACCGAACGTGACTACGTGTTTGATTGGAGCGTTAAGAGAACTCAGGAGGAAGGCACCGATTCCAACAAGACAGTCGTGGGACCGCGTAAGGCTGTTCACCGCAAAAGCGACTAGACGATTTGTACGATCCGCAAACCCGACAACTGTTGAAACAACTCAAGAATGAGGGGAATGTATATGAGCTAATTACCTAAGTCATTTTGCCATGGGGCTCTGGGTACAAACAACTCTTTGAGTATGATGTACATGTCGCAAGTTGTAAATATGACCCGAAAGACGCGACTTTTGTATATTATGTCTGTGGCGCAACTCCAGATCTAGTACGTATATAAGTATGTCTGATGTCCAAGTAGAGTACACAACAGCAATTTGCCTTTAGCTTAGCTTGGATGGGTAATCTTAAACAGACTTGGAGTCAAATACATCTATAATGTTTAGCTGCGGAGATGGTTGACATATTGAAAATAGCTGGATATTAGCTTGTCCATTCTCTACAATTCAGTCTAAACACAATATTGAAATCATACCGATCCCAATATGGAACTTGATTTGTGCTGAAGCAGCCTTGGACGGAACAACATCCATTCGAAATTGTAGATGCTTAACCATGAGTTCTCCCAATCTCTGAGTCTATATCTAACCATAATAGATCACAAGCTGTAGAAACCTTCCTGCAGGCACGGGTAAATGAGCACATGCGCAGCAAATCCACAATCTGCAGCTTGATGGGAGCTGTGCCCCTGGTTGGTGGTACACACTTCCCTTCTGTTGTAGATCTATTCGACTTCACATTGTTGTTATGATAAGTATAACAACTTTATAAGTAAGTATGTCTGAGTGTCCAACTGGGTATACGATAGCAATTTAACCTAAATTGGATGTGTAATCCGAGTCTTAAAACCGACATAAGTCTTCAAGGACGTAACGGAAATTGTTTAAAGTTGAAACTGCAGAAAAACATGTTCAAGTAAATACAAATAACCTATATCTGAAATAAGCCCCTTTTCTCTCTTACTCCCTCTCCTAACGTCAGCTTCCATCTCTATCTGGATTATCACGTCGATAAAACACTACCCGGGCCCTAAATGAAATGATATCTTCATGGTAAGACGAGGGTTTATTATACGAGCGGACTCGCTCCAGAAAGCTGCTCACCTGCCCCTCCTCTAGCCCACTCGAGATCCAGAAGCAAATCATTCAAGAACTCTCTCCCATAGACCGGTTTCACTACTCCCTGGCCAACAAAAGAGCTAACGCAGATGTCTTGTCTTTCAACCGACATACCTTCCGCATCCGAAGGCTCTTGTTGAGATACTTCGACACCATCCCAGACGTCGCTCAATTCCGATTTCTTCAACATCAGACAGGGATGCTAATCTCTGGCTCTGCTGCTCTACAGTTCTTCGATGATACTGTATATCCAGGGTCAGATTTGGATTTGTATGTGAATGTTGGCAAAGCTCAGCTCGTCATGAAGTTCCTTGTGGAAAGGGGCTTTACTTTCCAGCCAGGTAAGAAACAACCGGGTAATTGGGAGCAAGCTCTGTCCGAGGCGTTGGAGGTAGGGTCCTCCGATAACGAGGATAAAACCCCAGGAGGGGATAGCGATGATGAAGCTCAAGACGAGTGGGATGGATACCCAGTGACGAAGGATATTGTGGGAGTATTCAACTTCGTGAATAGGGGTAAAATAGTCCAAATAATCGCTTCCCGCCAATCGCCAATGGGTGTCATTTTGAAATTTCACTCCAGTTCGTTGTTCATACATATTTCTAGCACACTCATTAGAAAACTGACGATTCTGGATCTTCTAGCATGCGTAATGAACGTCATTTCTCATTCCCATGCATATTCTCTCTACCCGCACGAAACGTTCGTAGACCGCGTTTCCGTCTGTACGCGATGGGATAAATGTGGGTACATCATCAATCCCGCATGCGATAAGTACTTCCATCGAGGATGGAAGACTGTCGAGTTGCCCTCCGCAAAGGCTTACTTTCGACCCAATTCGATATATCAGAACCGCGCTCGCTTTGTTGGGGATTCAGGTTGTTGGACCATTCCTTTGGAGCCACTTTACGACCCGGGTGAAACCATACCGGTGCAACACCAGAACATGCATATTCCAATGGATCTTGAACATGATTTTGTCCGAGCCAACTCATGGTGCAGCGATGTCTCTAGTTGGAGGTTTCGGAATACCTTCAAGGACATCTCCTTCATCTCCTTGCAGAACATGAGGCGTAATTACTACACAGCCCCAACCTTCATCAAATTCTGGGGAAATGAGTTTGGACTAGGTGACAATCTTCGCTATTTTTCTGTTGTGCGCAAGCTATGCACGAATTTCAACGCTGCTTCATCCTCATCGAAGAACGAGGATGTGCTCAATCGGGTAAAGGATATCGTGATAAAGGCTCTCATAACTAACATGGAATTCTCTCCTGACGAGGATAGAACCAGCCTTACATATACCCAGTATCCATGCGCGGGGACTGCCTCGGCACTCATTTCTATTCTAGGAGAGCTTTATATACATTTGGGATACGATCCTGGAGTGAGTCTTATCCATAAAATCTTTCGATGTTAGCTTATATCTCTGCGATTGAATATTAGATCGAGATTTCTTCTGGTCGACTGGGCTCCCCACCAAGCCTTCAAACGAATGTCACTGTCTACCCTTATCCACGTACCTCAGAAACCAGATACTTTGAATGTATGGAGGAGCTGACGCCAGAGGAGGGCGAGGAGGGCTACCAGTGGCCTGACGGCGAATACCAATGTCGTCTTTGCGGTGACACTTTGGCTTACAATTCAGAGGAATTGGGAGACAATCGGGTCAGTCTATTGATTGAACATTAGAGTGTATGTTGTATGGGATCCTTGACAACGCCACTATACCTGCTTTGAGTTCCGATGTTGTTTCTCTTAATCTATCGACCGTATTCGTGAGGCTTACTAGTTCCTTCCTACTATATAATTGTGTTGCCAGTACATACCTTACTCTTAAGATACTCTATACACACTCAGTATGATTTGTTTTATAGTGTAAAACTTACAAGGTGTTCATGCTAGATTGAACTCGAGGCCTGTTGGTAGTAAAAGAATGACATGTGATGCAACTAAACCACTACACTATATTGATCTGGACATGTGCCAATTTTGTGTGGACATATGACACTTGAAAAAACTTGATTAATGTACAGACATGTGCCATGAGCCATAATGGACGCCGCTGCAAACTGTTAATTGTTCGGTCCGAATTGTTATAAACGGTTTTTAAGTGTTCGACTTGGACTCCGTGGTCGGAACTTGTTTTCGCGTTCTTGGATGCTAGCTACGAAGTTGACTAGTAAGTACCTCACAGGAGCCTCTGGTCCAAACCTCCAAGCCTCAAAATCACCTTCAGTTGGACATACTCCTTGTGTCAAACGTTGAGTATGTACTTCTTGACCGAGGCAGGCCGGAGCGGACCACGTCCGGTCATAACCGGTTCAGACGGTCCGCCTTATCTCTTGATCAAGTTCTACTTACGGACCACCAAAACCCTGTATTCTTCTCACATACGTACTTGACTTTTCACATCGTTCTACATCGTATCAATCCAAATGTCCTCGACGACCACCGACGCTACGACCGCCAAAGTCCCCAAGCAACCTCTTCACCCATCTGTCATTTCGAAACTCGATCCTGAATATATCGAGTTTCATAACAGCACCCTGCAGTACATCACACCTCCGCACACGCTTCCATGGGATCCTGCTTTGCGAAACGCACCTGCTGTTCCTGGTGGAACGGAGCCTTTGAAGGTGGGGAGTGTCAAGGATTTCGAGATGACGCATACGAACTTTAGGGCGTTTACGCCAGAGGGAGAGGTACCAGAGAAAGGGTGGCCGGTGTTTATCTTCTTCCACGGCGGTATGTGGTTTTTTGTTTGCATGATATTTGCTGTATGTCTGTTCGATCTGTCTTCTAACTTTACTGTGAAACAGGTGGATGGACATTTGGGAACATCGGGAGTGAACAGGGGTTTTCTACGAACATGTGTGTCCGTACGTTTCTTTTTTTGCTCAAGTATCGTCCCCTACCCCCAGAGAGTATGAGATGGAAATGAAATACTCTGCGTAGGTGCGAAATGTGTAACCATCTCTGTCAATTATCGACTGGCACCGGAACACAAATATCCTCTCGCTGTCGAGGATGCTGTCGAGTCGTTACAATGGGTAATCAAAAACGGCAAAAAAGAGCTCAACATCGATACAAGCAAGATAGCTGTCGGTGGATCCTCCAGGTTAGCCTTGCAATCTATTTCAAAACGTAGAGACTGTAACAGACCTAACTCCTGAGCTAACACACACTTACAGTGGAGGTAACCTCGCCGCTATCGTCGCCCTCAAGGCTGCTGAACCCACATTCACCCCTCCTCTTCCCTCTCCACTTCTCCTCCAACTCCTCATCGTCCCCGTAACGGATAACACCGCGACTGACGCTCCAGGTGGTCGTTGGGAATCTAATAAACTCTCTCCATGGCTTTCACCAGACCGAATGAACTGGTTCAAATCCAACTATCTCCCTAACAAAGAAGATTGGACGAAATGGGACGCTTCACCGTTGTTTGCTCCCAAGGAACTGATGGCGAAGACGCCGAATGCGTGGATAGGACTTGCGGAGATGGATATTTTATGTGACGAAGGGATGGAGTATGGAAAGAAGTTGAAGGAGGTCGGAGTGAAAGAGGTCGAGACGGTGGTTTATAAAGGAGGACCTCATCCGATTATGGCTATGGATGGTGAGTGCTTTGATTTCCAATGGTTTGTTTGTGGAATGTTAAAAGTGGAACTTACTGTTGTCTTGCAACCAATCCAACACATACAACCCAGCTGCCGTCAAATTGGGAGCGAAGCTCGTTACGGATGCAGCAGCAGCATTGGCAAAGGTGTTTGGGACCTCTTGAATACTTAACTTTGAGGGATGGTACGTAGTAATTTTGAATAAGGCGGGTGGTTGGATACACGACTGGGCGTAAAAACTTATAAAAATTGTGTTAAGTTTACAAAGGAATACATGTCTGTATCACTGCTAGAAATTTGTGAAGAGATACTGACTTCGGGTCGGCCTGGCGCTATTATCTTCGGAGACTGCCGACTGCCCCGGTTTGGTCACATAAAAAGTTTCTATCGCTGCGCAGACATACATACTCTTTCGCTGGTATCCCATCAAGTAATTTCCAGCGCAAGACTTTAAAGAGCAGAGTAAAACTCTCGGGAACCGCTTACGCCTTCCAGGTTACTCAGCACAAAAAATCGTATGAGCGCGGCTCAAAAAAAAAAGTCGCGCCACTTCTCGTCCACTCAAAAAGATGATTAGTTTGTTTGTTTGTTTTTTCTAAAAAAAACCTTGTCTTGACGCCATGGCCTCCTCCGCCTCTACCTCCAAAGTAAAACGCAGCGTCGAAAAGAATGTAGAGACACGACGCGGCTCAACTACAACAACGCGTATCGTGTTTGTTCTGGCTCTGTACGCAACATGCAGTTGGTTGGACGCTATCAAAGTGAGTGCGAAGTACGAAAATCCAATAGTCGTAGCATCATGAGCTAACACCAAAAAAAAAATAATTAGGACAGGTGGTATGTCTTTGAACCCACCAAACTTCACCAACTAGCGCAATCCGCGATCGCTAACGCTGCTCACGAGAACGACACAACCGGAATGATTCAACACATTGTGGCCAACCTCACTGCTAAATATTCTTCTTCTGTCATCTCTCTCAATACCGACTCATCCGAATGGATGTTTAACAATCATGGCGGCGCTATGGGTGCAATGTACATCATTCATGCCAGTATCACTGAGTACCTAATTATTTATGGTACGCCTTTGGGTACTGAAGGACATACGGGACTTCACCCTGCGGACGATTACTTTAATATCTTGGTTGGGGAAGAATGGGCTTTTAGTCCCGGTCAGTTCGAGATGGAGAGGTATCCTGCGGGAAGTGTACATCATTTGCCCAGGGGGACTACGAAGCAGTATAAAATGCATAAGGGATGTTTTGCCCTAGAGTATGCTCGTGGTATGCCTTCTTTTTTGCATTTATGCTTCATGTGTACATGTTTGTTGATGTGCATCTCGCCTTGTTCTCTACAGGATGGATTCCCTTGATGCTTCCTTTCGGTTTCGCTGACAGTTTTACCTCAACTCTTGATCTACCTACCTTATACCGCACAACGAGGATCACCGCTCGAGAGATGATTAAGAATCTTCTCATTGGGAAAATTTAGCACAAGTCTGTCTTGTAGAGATTAATGATCACGCATTTATTATCCTGCTTTTGTGCACTTCTGCTACTTCGAGTTAGTCAGATATGACACACAATACGACGGCCAAGATATGATGAATTGCTAAGACTTCTAATGAAGACCAGAGATGTAGTTAGCATTAAATCTCTCGATCTTACAAACTTATTGGTTTTGGAGATACTTAGTTAGACTGTCAGGAATCAGAAGGATGGTGGCCATGTGGAGGGCCCAGGAGGCGGAAATATCTTTCAGTATATGATTCTCAGCAAAATTTCAAGTTGACAATTACAAAGACAGGTTGGACGTATGTAGACGAGTCTTGGCTCGTTCGTGACGGCTTGTGACTTGACGCTTGTACTTACAAGCCGAAACAAGCCGGGCAAGACAGGTCCGATTATGTAAACGCAGCCTAAGGCTCGAGCGCACACTGGACCCACGTACACCGTGTGAGGAGGTCTACATGAGGCATCTCAGTCTGACTCAAGTCTCGCAGCGTTAGCATGGCCTTTCCTACCTGAAAGCCATGGAATACCCACTTCCTCACAACCAGCTACACAACCTCATTGACCTCATCTCTCGTCGTGCACGCTGTCCACTCAATTTTCACGGAACGCCCGACGAAACCCCAAGACAATGGTTAGGATACTTAGAAGACCAGCTTGAATTGACGTTCTCCAGACGACAGGCTTTAGCTGGACTTGATTATACCTCACGAAGCACTTCTAGAAACTCACATTCGCGTTCTCAGTCGTCTTCTTCTGAGGATACGCTTAACAGTTGTACTTCCAGTTGTACTTCAAGCGCAAGCGCTACCTCTGGTTCAGACGAAGGAATATCGATTCCTCTATGCCAATGGCCTTATGTCGCGGTGGAACTCATGCGTGGTGAAGTTATGAGCCAAATAATGCGCAGTGTCATGGAGTCTCTTTCGTTTGCGGATAGTGGACTTGTTTGGGACGAGGCGGATCAAAGCTGGTCAAGAGAGACGAGCGCAAGTAGGAGGCAGAGGCTCAGGGTAGAATGGGAGAAGTTCGGAGATGTGTTGTGCGAGCTACATGGTGAGTTAGGCTTCAACTTTTTTCTTTGTCAAAACCGCGCAGTCTGACTGGTTATTCTAAATATTCGATTCTATAGCACATACGGTGCAGCGTACGTTAAACCCTTCACTCGACCCTCGTTGTCTTCCACTGATACATTGACCTTACAGTACTAGCATCGCATAAAAAGCTTGCCTTGGGTACTGCGTACCTACAAGCTGCCTCCGAGTCAACTTTACTCGAGGAGTTGGGTATACCGCGACCTATACCACCGTTAACCACCTCGCTCGCCGGGTCATCAACGTCGTCGTTCTCGTTAACTGACTCGGTATCCCGTACGTTCTCACCAACAAAAAAAAATGAGCACGGTCACTGACATTTCTTGAAACCCTTACTTAGGTTCCCTCTCTTCTTGGTTCTCCCTCTCCACAACGTCGTTATCATCAAAGTCATCTGCTTCTCCAAGCGGCAGTAGTATTATTACGGACTCGTTACTACCACCAAACGAATCCCCCTCAGCTACGATGACCTCCTCCTCCTCATCATCATCATCATCCCTCGCCCAACCCGCGACCAAGGCTTTATCTACACTATCCACCTTCCTACCCAAACCAAAAATTGTTCCTAGCTGGGAATCAACCTCTTCTCTCGCTCTAACACTCGGCATCGGTGCCATAGCGTTCTACGGAGGACATCTTCACGGTTCAGCAGCTTCAACTTCCCCTCTTCCTTCCACCATTGGGAACGTTTCTTATTCACATCTATTCGACACCGATAGTACTGTTGACGGTTCAGATTTCGACGCATGGAATCCTATACGCATACGGAATTTGGTTTCTAGTGGGCGGTATGAAGACGTTGGTGTAGGGACCCATAACGATTCTTAGAGATTTCGGTTTTTAAACTCTATGCTTTCTTTCGGAATTGATTCTTTGACTCATTGCTTCTGTCTGTCTATCTCAGACTCGGTCCGGTTTTAATGATCGCTTTGCTCTTCAGTACCTCACTCTCACTCTCGGCCGCTGTTCTGATCTGGGGGGAGGGGGTCAAGGTATAATTGGTTCTCATATATGTATAACTTGACTATGAGCCGTTGGTTTTTCAGTTTACTTACTGGTAAGAATGTAGTAGATCTGCGCCTGAATAAACATATCGTTTTCGTCCATCGAACGTTCATAAGCGATGACGTTACTTTAATCTTTGGTCCTGCAGGCTCTTACTATGTAGTGATTCAGGGGCTGGGAGTCAGACGGTCTTTATAAACAGCCCTTACTATTTGCAGACCCATCCTGGACCTTGGGCTGCCCAAAACAACTCTTAAGACGGGTCCAAAAGTTCGACCTCGTTGGCTTGTCGACATAAGTATACGGTAGTCTTGTAAAGTTGTAAATCGTTGATTTCGTCAGACGAGCCTTCTGACCGAGACGTTGAGAACGCTTAAAAAGCTAACATTGGAGGATTGCTCATGAGGAGCATCGGGGTACCGACGATGCCCGAATAGTCCGGTGTCCGTAAAGATTTGGAAAGGACCGGGGGAGAGGGCATTCTTAAAAGCTACGTGATAAGTACCACCAATGAATATGTGTACATTTTTCTTGTTTTCTTCTTTCACTAGTCTGAACCCTTAACAAAAGACCATAAGTAACAAATAAACTACTAAACCGCCTCTAGATTACTCGGACGGTTTCGGAGCCACTGTGTCGCTGATCAATTTAGCCTCTTGCAATAATCCGCATTACCTGTCGGATTCTGCAAATGGCCCCCGTCAATCACCATTATGAATTACGAATATCAAAAATTTCACTGACCAATGCCCAGTTCGGGAAAGGCACCACTTTTCCACCTGCTCCTCCTACGGCAAAAGTCCAAACGAAGATCATGACTGATGTTCCTCCGTCCAGTGCAGCACTCATTAAGAAGCTAATAAGACGCGGAGTTTATCAGAACCAGCTCACTATTGATATGTACTCGCTCGGGATACTTACTTGTACTTCCTAAACCAAGTCGCATGATACTTTCGAATATAGTATTGCGAAAAGACTGCAAGGACGAAGGTCGTGAACACGCTAGAGTTGATACCGACACTCAGGAAACCAAGCTCAGCTAGAAAGAAGGGGAGAACAAAAACTGATGTTAACTTTTGAAGGCACTTGGATATACTTCCCTATCTCACTTACCAACAAGAATTGGCGTGAAAACGTAATTAAAGCCAACTTTTGGCCATTTCTTGTGAAGAAGCCAGAACGGAATTGGACATCCGAGTCCTACAAGAAGCATGTAGGGTACAAACTGAAGAGAAAGTACAAAAGATTGGCATTAGTACGCGAAATTGCATCGGACAAAAAGAGAGCGTGAATTCCTACTCCGTATTGAGTCCCAGTAGCGTACAGAGGTTTACCGAGCGCACCCCAGGCAATAGCTGCACTGTTATAAGATTGAACTTGCTGTCCAGACCAGACGTTCGTTCCTTGTACGTCCAAAAGAACTTGACGTTGTGCATTTATTACGGTCTACATGATATTTGTCAACGCTTCCATTTTTTGCCGTAAACGAGAATGGGAAGTCAAACCTACCGCCATGATGATATAGTTCAACAGACCACCCTTACATCCCTCGGACTCAGCAAGAGTAAAAAGCATAATGCAGATCAAGGAAATACGTACAATGACCGTTCCCACAAATTGCAACATGAATGTGACTCGGGGCGGGATTTTGGTGTATTGACCCTTTCAAGATAGCATCATTCAAAAGTTAATTAAGAATCAAACGAAAGCATTGACAAATGGACAAACCATTTTCAAATCTTTGAGAAGTGAAATAGCCTGAACGACTGAGTTCTCTCCATATAGAGTGAAATACATGTTGGCAACAGGTTTCCCGGGCACGAGTGCGCCTCCGAGCATCTACAATGGAAGTGTAATTTGAGATTTGTGGCTTAGTACCACACCATCGAGAAAACTACTAACCTGGATCAAGTTTTGGATACTGGGGGCATATCCGACGGTTGCATAGAGCTACGAAGGAATATCGCATCAGAGCCTAGAATCTCAAAGTAAAATGATGCTCACTGTTCCAATGATCGGCGTAAATCCCCATGAGAAGATAGCCGCAATAATCAAAGCCCATGCTGGCAGTCCAGACTGGGCCGCATACGCAAGTCCGATCGCCATCCCAATGCAAACCAGGAATATGCCAAAGTATGCCCAGTTAGTGATCTCCTTGTAGACTTTCATCTTGCGATAATGGGGATCTTGACATTCCTGAGTCTGTAAATCGAGTTCAGTCACATTGAATGTCCCAGTCGTTCTTTTCTTGGTACACATACCCAGTAGTTCTTCAGAATCCCGTAGATGGTATCCCAGTGCCAAATGAAGAAGTGTGTGATCGCAGCTGGCACCATCGAATTGAATGACGATCCAAAATCGAATTAAATCGACGCATACCTCCGATGTAGATCGTCCTACTAACGAGGAATAACAGTTGTGATGCGGCATACCACGGGAGTCCCTAGGACATTAAATCAGTCACCTCATCCTTTTTATTACTTCCAAATCATTTTTTGTACTCACTTGTTGTTCCAGTTTGTCGAAATTGAGCGTGAAATCGTCATTGAGAATAGCGAGTTGATCATACTCGGTCCCTTAACAAACGTCTGATCAGACAAGCATGACCTTGAATTTGGTCTAATAGTTTCTCTTACCGTTTTCATAATACAACAGCTGTGAAAGGAACGGGAAGTTTTGAGCCTGCCAAGTGTTCGCTGCGTAGCACGCACAAAACGCAACTCTATCCACAAGTAGTAAGTAAGGTTTCGTCCAGTCGGAATCCAAACAAAAGATCCACAGACATGCAAATAGCACAACCACCGTACAGACTGAGCATAGTGCTCAAGGGGGTGAACAGTGCTGAAATTCAAATTCAAATTGCGTGTCAACAAGCAGTTAAGGATCCGTTAGCTCACCTCCGATTGATCCACCTCCAGAACCGACATAAGCCCAGTCGAAACAGATGGAGAACATCCCGAGACCCTCATTGTTCGAGGTACCACCTATATCCATCCATAGGTACATAATTAACAAGGAGTCCAAAGAGTCGCTTGTGACGAACCAAAGATCCGTGAAACCCAAGCACTGTTCCGATCCGCCAAGCAGAAAATACTAATACCCGTCAATGTTCTGGAAGCGAGAGAAAAAGCATATAAGTCAGCTAGAGCAAACGATACCACGAAAATACCACAAAACCCACGGAGCGATGTATTCCTAAAAAAAGTCATAAAACAATCAATAACACCAGAATCAGCTCATTTGACGTGATCGCTGGTTGATCCGAAGATCCATGAACTTATTGCTTACCGGGAACCACTCCCAGACAAAGATCCCGATGAATAGCAACCAAAAGAACTTTACAGCAATTTCGGAAAACCTTGTCCTGCGCGATTTTTGAGAACGCAAAAGCAAAAGTTTGCGAAAACGCAAGCGAACACAAGCGAGCACAAGCGAGTGCAGCCGATGTCAGATGAACGGCTAAACAGTGCGGAAATCTAATCCACTGTGCCTTGAGTCATGCGGTCCAATTTGGGGAGGGATAGGACGAAGTAGTCTGCACAGTCTAACCACCCCCCTTCATTCTACTGCCATTACTCTACATGAATCATAATTATCCTTACTATGAGTCACCTCCGGACTATGACAACTTTTACCACAGCACCAACAGTGATTTTCAAGCGGAAAACTTCGAATTACAGATGGATCTAGCAGCCGCTACGTTGGAATTGGATCAGGAGAGTCTCAACCAGTGGTATGAGCAAAATTTCGAGTTGCGTCGTGCTCCTTCTGTGGACCAGGACCTACCTGAGAACCCATACTGTAATATCTATCTACATTCACCCGCATACATTCTGACATTCAATTGGCAGATTTACCTACTAGTACATGTGACTATAACACTCCAGCACGGTCATCTGCCGCTTTGGACTTCTTCGAGTCTGGTGACACTGTTGGTACCGAAATCACTGATACCACTACTTCTGTTCCCCCCACACCCGAGCCCACACAACCTGCAGGCAGGAAGCGTCGCCGTAAATCCAAACAAGCCGAAGTCGAGCCTACTTCTACTACAGTCACTCCTTCCCCAGCTCTTCCCCCAACACCGGTTGAGATTTTCTCGGCCGTCATTCACATCCTCAAACCCGACACCATCACCAGATCTCGGGGTAAAGCTAAGACCACCAAGCACGAGCCTGATGTCCGTGGACCTGTCCATGCGCCCATAGATATTTCTTTCGAGGCATTCCTTGACATCATTCGTGTTGAGATGGGTCTCCAACATATCCATCAACTCTGTGTGGACTCGTTTGCTTGGTATTTCGAGGGTAAAAAGTCTTCCAAGTTACCTCTGAAAAGCGAGAGTGGAATGACAACTCTCCAAATGAGGCTTGGCGCTCGGAAGGCAGGTTCTGAGAAGTTTATTGTACTTGAAATGACTGCACCGCTCAATATTGTGCAGTCTGTTCATAAAGTAGGTCTTCTTTTTGCGCTCGAGAGTTATTCTGAAGTGTTCCTTCCCCTAGTTGACAGGCACTTCTCTGGCATCTACGCCTGCCGGTACGACAAGTTCTTTACTTGTTCTATCTCAACCTATGGTGGATGAAGACGAGTTTAGTGGTGATGATGAGGGGCCTATGGCCAAAAAGGTGCGGTTACATAAATTTGACTCATACAGTGACCGCTTTGCTTATACTCGTTCATAATTTAACCTAGGCTTGCATTGATGATACACTTGAGGCTATCGTTTCTCAAATCCTCGAAGCATACCCCACCGGAAACTGTAAGGACCACCCCGACAAACATTGCTTCTATCATTCTCCCACGAAGCAGCATTTTGACGTTGGCTTCCGTCCTGCGTCTTTATTGTGGGCGGCTAAAATTGTATGTTTTTGTGTTCGTGTTCCCTTTGAGACCTCAATCTCATTTCACTTTTTAGCGCTCCGAGAAGGGGAAACAGGTTCCCTCTGTCGATATCACCCGCATTCCGATTGGTTCCGCATATTTTACTCCGAAAAATGCAATGAAAATCTCGGCGCTGGACAAGAAACCCGACGAGGTTGTCTCTACGCCAAAATCTCCTTTTTATTCCGGTCACGGTGTTACCCCATCACCTGGTGTGGTCTCTCCTGTTCCTACCGATAGTATTGCTCTCCAGCTGTCGCAAATTTCAGCTACTCAAGCTCAGATGCAGATGATGCTACTCTCCGGTCAGGGGGGTCTTCTACCATTCACTCCTAGGATCACCACTCCAGCCGCAAAATCATCAGACGACATGCGGTCATCATCTCCTCCTTTGCCCGATAATACTCTCAGTCTCGCCGAGTTTTGTCAGCAATACAAATTCAATGATGACATACAGGAACGACTGCGTAAGATGGAATTCGAGCCAGGCGACAACCTTCAGTCTGTCAAGGAAGACAAGTGGTCAAAGGTCGGGTTTACTGAGCTAAGCTGGAAACGAGTTATGAAGGCAAATAAGGTTTATCGTAAGACTCTTCAGTATATATAACTTCGCTTTTTGTCGAATTTCTTATAAATACACCTCTCTTTACTTTCCCCACTATCACATTTTATAATGTAGCATAGACTGTCTATGGTACAATACCTCTTACTATCGTATAGCTGTTCTATTACCATTGCCTTTTATAAACTATATCCTGCATGCTCAATCCACCCGATTGCTTTTTCGGCTGTAACTGTAGATGCTGCTTCAAGCAAGAACAGCTCAGGGTATTCAGATGCTTGAGCTTCTTTCCAGTGCCTGCGCAGATAAGCTTTGACTTGGTCTGATATAAGAAATTGATAAAGCACAACATATCTTATAACTTACGAGCACTAAAGCTTTCTTCAATAGGATTCAAGTGCGGAGAATATGGGGGTAAAAAGACAATTCTGCAATCTTACAATACATTAGAATTATCAAAAACAAGAGACTCGGAGACATGTATAACATACTCATCCCTTCAACTACCTCTCGTAGAGCTTCAGATTTGTGTATAGCACAATTATCCATTATAAGTACACTTCGGTCTCCAGGGAAAGGATTCATGGTGGGTATCTAACAGCCAACATGTCAAATAAATAAAAGTCAAGATTTTTCGTGAGCATAAGACATACTACTTCAGAAACCACAAAGTCAAAAAACTCTTCACCGTCCACCGAACCAGGAACCACACGTGCGGCAGCATATCCATCAATACCCAATGCAGCTACAAGACTATATCGATCACCGCGAACAAAGTTTGCACCGATAACTGCACGTTCTCCAGAAACAGACCGGCCATAATGACGATAGATAGTTCTATCATCTTTACTGGTCTCGTCAATAAATAAAAGCTGTGAAGCGGAGTATCCCTGCTGGTATGCTTGGCTCCATTCAAGACACAACCCTTCATCTCGTTCCAACGCTGCTCGACGTAATCGTTTCCAGGAAATTGCACAGTCGTTGATTATTTGATGTAATTGAGAGCGCGAGATAGCAACTTCATGGGCAACTGCTATCCAGTCCTGAATCTCGTCAAGAAACAGTTCTGGTGATTCACTGGTCAGCGCAATCAAATCTTCACGCATTGTCGCAGTGATATCAGAAGGTCTGCCTTGCATATAGTTTCGGGGCGGAATAACTGTGCCATGAGTGTCAAAATTCTTCTGCCAACGTGTTATACTTCTCTCGGAGACACCGAGAAGGTTTGCAATTTCAGGAGATATGTATCCCTCATCCAAGAGCCATAACGCTCTTGCCTTCAAGTCTTCACTGATGTGTCGAAACACCATGGGGAGGAGAGGGTATGGTGCGCCAGGTACAGTGACGGCGGCCTGTTGTGCCTCTTACCAAATTCCGCTCTGTTTAGCCGTTCATCTGACATCGGCTACACTCGCTTATGTTCGCTTGTGTTTTCACAAACTTTTGCTTTTGCGTTCTCAAAAATCGCGCAGGACAAGGTTTTCCGAAATTGCTGTAACCGTTTTCTCTGCATAACCATGTCCTGGCCACGGTGAAGAGCGTCGAACAGCTGGACGGTGGGCATCAATTGCGGATAGACGGCGAACGTGGGGTAGACTAGGAAGTCCCTCATGACACCTGAATGCGTAACGACGAAGAAGAATTTCATTTTGGGTTTAGTTGATGGAATTGGCAAAAAAAAAAGAAGAGGAAAACTGGAGGATTGGAAAACGCCGATGAGAATGGAGATAGAATAACTGACCTGCCATACCGTATCCAATAAGCTGGGAAGCAATGAGACTGTGGAGAATGAAAATCACGTCAGAAAGGGACCGCACACGGAATAACTCTGGAAATCACGACAGTGTCTCCAAGCCACCTACGTGAAGATTCCCACTCCCGCGTTAGGTCTGACGTGGTAGTACAAATCTTGACTAGCAAAGATGCTAATGGCGATGGCAGCTGTGGAAGCGGTAGAGGACATGATGGTTATTGAGACGTGTTCCTTAAGATCTATAAAAAACCATTCATTAATTAGAAAACCCTCGACCTTAAGATGACTGAAATTTGGACGGCTGCTTACTGAAAGGTCCATGGTTCATGAATCTTTGTGCGTAGGAGAAAGCATCGTCATGACCTTTGAGCTTCGATCCAGACAAGGATTTAGACACACTCACCTCCAGAAAGCCGTGTCCCTAGTCTTGACACGTGCCGTTGGGCTTGGACCTGGAATGATCTCTTCGAAAACCTAAAAATATCACGAAAGATAAGGGCGATCTCGTTACAACTCGATATTACGTATATATATTCACCTTGCCTAGGATGGATGAAATGATCTAGTGTGATCACTTTAGCTTCATACCAAACGGAGGAGATTGCCATTATGGGATGAAGACACACCTGGAGGAACAACGAGCTGACTTGGATCTGTTGGGATTGATTAAGGAGGGAACATGGAGCTTGAGATAAGCCGACTTGTATGTAGATAGCAAATAAAGGAATGGAACTCGCCGTTTGAGGACGGAAGTACTACGGGGATCCGGGGTTGAGGGGGGTCAGAGTGAGAGTGAGAGGGTTAGATTTCGTTCATTTCAGTCAGCGACCCACTCGCTCGGGAAGAAACACGCACGAAGATTTGTCCGAGGACTGCACCGAAGCAAGATAGGCCGAGACCGAGGAACCACATCCTGAAAGTCTGGATACGTAGGGTGGGGTCGTCTTCGAGGGAGATTAGACGGAGGGAGTAGTCGGCATCCGTTTCTGTGTACACAATGGACACCACGTATAGACAGTGAGATTCGGCTCTTCGGTACAACGAACGAACAGAAGAAGAGTTGTTGGGTATTGGAACTCACCAATCGGACGCTCCTTCCCATCTTCTCCAAGGTCAATCAAACGCGGGCCGTCGGTGAAGACTTCTCCAATATCCCCAGCAGTGTCAACGATCTCAACCAAATCTCTACCACTAGTTGGTGGTAGTTTGGTGTCGGCAGCTTCGAACGAGTCCGAACGCTTCTCGTCAGTGACCTCGTCCATGAGAGTCGGGACCGTTGCGATATCAGCCATTTGCGTGTGTGTTGTATACCTAACGTATAACACAGCACTACAAGGGAGGGAAAGAGATCCGACAGACTCTGTAGTCACTTATCTCTTTCCCTTTTATCAGACTGCGCTTGGGTCACGGTCCATGAGAAATGCCATCATAGCGCCACTTGTGAGTGTATGGAACCGGGGAATTAGACAGTACATATAGTCCATCAAGCACTTGGACCTGAGACCCTTCCATTCCTCTCGTGAGTTACGCAATTGATGCTTCACATGGTGAGATATGATAAGAGGCGTAAAGTATTTGAAGAAGTTCTTCTTTCGAGGATCACGAGAACAGTTTTTCGGGAGATGTTGAAAATGAATAAACTGAAATTGGAGTCGGTCTTTCAGGATCCTAAAGCGGCGGGACCGCCTATGGGGAAAGGTTCTGAGACTGTTGTGTTATAACGCGTAAGTAAACGTCTTGAACATGTATCACTTCTATCAGTTGAAATAAGAATAGTCTGGTTCACTGGCTGAGATTTTTGCCGACATTACGAGGCCGACTGTAAGGAGGAATCGGTACTTACATGAACCTTTTTGCTCGAGTCGGTCACCAATTATCATGTGGTCCACCTGACCCTGTCTGTACCCAGAAGCTTCTGACTTCCTTGGCCCAGTAGTAAACCCTATTCCGTGGTCAGGCCTCATATACATACTTGCCATACGCTGACCCGCTCGCTTCATAAAGACCATATGCACAAGTACTTTGAATTTTGATGCCATATATCTCGTCATCGCTCGAGCTCATGTTGTGCTTTTGGGTAGTAAATTTGACTTTATAAATCTAGGAAACTGTCAGCACAAGTTTAGGTTTAGAAGGTGTACCCAACATATAAAGATTGGAGCAAAACTTGTCAGGCTACGGGCACATGTGCAGAACTGTAGAGCCTTCAGCGACAGTTATAGGGATGACCCGAGTCCGGGTTGCTTCGAATTTTCCTGGTTGGAAGCTTCGGAGAGGTCAAGATCATCAAGATCACATGCCAACCCTGTTTCTTATCTTACATAAACAAATTAGATAAGCGAGAGACTGAAAACTTTTCGCCTCGGTCGGTCACCGATGGGGTCTTGTTTGTCAAGAGCTTTAAGTATTACCAAAATCAGAAATCGGAAACTCCGGCTTCTTTCACCCGAGTTCGTCAGTGACCTAAGGTACTTATGTGTCCTGTAGAAGCCTCCCCTCAGCCCGATAACAGTTGATGGACCATTCCAGGTCTCGTACTTGCCACGCTCGCGGTGGCCCACCTCACTTCATGAGAATTTGGTTTGGACAAAAATGTTCGGTCAAGATGTTTCCACAAACAAGTATTAGACCTTGTATCTTTTTTTTTCTACAAAAAGCGTTGATACACTTCTTTGCAGGCTATACACAAACTCTTGAGCCTTACGAAAGAGTGGCAATGTAGAACAGGTGGGTATATTTTTTGAGTTCCTCAGAACTACTTACTTGAAACCCCCCCAATTTTTCCTTGAAACCAGCCGTAAGGTGTTATGTAAAGGTTATGCCGAGGCCTTAGGGTGTGGCGAGTAGCTTTTCATACTTACTCGTATTTACAAGTTCAAGTTCTGACAGGTGACCAGCTATGCGTGGAGTGTCCGAGTGTGATGTAAAATAAATAAAAATCACTTCTGGTCCTGATACGACGATACCGGTGTCCCTGAGATGTTCTCGAACGTTTCCAAGAAGCAGCCAACTGATGCTACACATTGTGATTGTGACCCGTCAATTCTCTTCTCTCATGATCTGTAATAGAAGATGGATTATATACACACGACTGTCTGTATGGTCAGTCTGGTTATACTAGAATAACGACTGGTGCATATGCTAATATAATGATTCTTACCCATCTCACAATAAAAACGAATGAGAAGACAATAGCTATGTGCAGGACTACGGTGAAACTAGATTCTTCACTCCGGAAGTTTTTTAGGGAAAGTCTGATGGATGCTCAAATTGGATGGCGTTCAATTGGCAGGCCGCAATACATGACATTGCACATCGTGTCCTCAGAACCCACTGGATATTGAATCATGAGTACCCATACACGGATCTATGCCAAAGAGATGAAATAAACCCCCATTTACTCCTCACAACTACTCCGGTTTCGTCGTCCAAATCATCAGTCCCATTCTCTCTTACGACACCCATGAGCGGTCCTTTGTATACCAATAAATGAAAAAATCGCGGAGTCCCAGGTTCAATGAATCTGTCCATCTTTAGTCTCATACATGTACCAGCTCCGCCGATAAATTTTGGTGTTGCTTTGTCTTTTCTGCAGTGTCGCTTGAAGTCCAGCCACCTGATACCAAATCTTCTGTCCCACATTGGAATAGAATGGTGGTATGTAAGACCCCGTCATCCTTACAAATCCTTACACGATTGCGTTACGCAATTTTATTCAACAAAATACTCTGCGATTTCTTTTCCATTCACCATATTGGTCATTGGTCATCCTTGTATTATCCCCAACCCCGTGGCGCAAAAAAAAACCCGAGTCGTGCGTACTTTTTCTGTAAAAGCAAATTCATCATACTCAGTCAAGGCCTCGTGTTACGAATGTCCCGTTCGGCAAGTCGGCAAGTCGGCAAGTAAAATATATCTTTCAAGTACGTGAACATTGCCACTCAGTTCTGAATTCACTCTTGGGCAAGGGCATGTAGTATTTCCACAGGCACAAGGCATCAATTTTTTCGAAATCCCGTCCTCTTACCCGCTCGTTCATATCTTCTGACAGATTTTCCGAGAAGAATGACTGAGCTGCGGAATCTTAGCGAACTTGTTGGACCGGTCAAAACATTGACTAAGATCCATACAGCAAACCGCCGCATCTCTGTGTTTTGACCTTGTGGCTCGCTTGAACTCGACTTCCAACATGCCTTCTTCACCTGCCACGGCGGTAGCATTTGTGACTCGTCTCTCTATTTAGATTTCCTCGCTTCTCCCCTTTTCTTCGCTGATTACTACTCATAGTCTTTGATATCGAGCTTCTCTTCTTTTATTTCTACCTTTTCACTTACTCATTGTTTCCATGCTCTGCTTCCGTTTTGTTTCACGCAGTCACATAGTCCTACCGTACACCGCGTACATTTGCTTGTGCTGGTTTGAAGTTGGCCTTCCTCTTCTTCGGGATAACTCATGAGAGAGCTTTGAGGATAATCTGGAAAGAAAAAAATTTATTTATTTATTTCGCCTGACCCCTTCCTTATCTTTGACCCACCTTTCTCGACCAGCAAAATATAGAAGGGACACTGACCTGGTATTGAGCGGGTACGGCACATTTCATGTACTAAATTTCAAGCATACATAAGAAATTAGCATACGTAGTTCCCTTTTCATCGAGTCATTTTTTTGGGAAATAAAACGATAGCTTTATCCAAAATAGATACTTCTGAGTTCTCAGAACGGCGAAGGTTTGCCACACCTTGCCAGTACCTGTTTAGTGGCATCAATGTCTCATTGCTGCTACTGCACTGTGGCCAGCGATCTGGGCACTTCGACCCAATTGAATCCGATATTCTGGAAATACCTTGAGCCATCAATCCGAGTCCATTGAGATACTCATCGCATTGACTAGGCCTCCAAGATGCCATTCTTCCAAGTATAACAACCATCTTCAGAAAGCTCCGTGAATTCAATACGCTGGCGTATGCATGCGGATCCTCCCACCGTTTATGACGTTTTCCCCATTTTGACGAACAAAAACCCCTTTGCCCAAGGCTCTATTCAGAGCCTCTAGAAAGTTCTCAAGCCACAAACACCGCTCAGAGCAGGTATAAGAAGGCCCACTGAAATCCCCTCTCTCCTCAGAAACTTTCCAAGCTTCACTTGAAATCCGAGATGAAATTCTTTGCTACTTTGCTCGCTTCTTCTTTCACTGTTGCCACTGTGGCTGCTCAGTTTGGATCGGCATTGGTGATCAACACTCCGTGCGTTCTTTTTGTCTACGGTGTCGTTTGATTGAATTTGACGCTTCATCTGGAATCTCTGTCGGTGTTCAGTGCCAGGTTGGTCGAGGGCCAATCTGCTTTGCTTACCTGGTCTGGAGGTGTGGGTAAGTGGACTTCTAATCCATTTCCACCGACGCACTATGCTTACAGGGCCGATGTTAATATAGCTCCCTATGAATTGGTATGCATACTTCTTCTACGTCTGCTACAATCTATTTACACTCCGATTCTCGATCTTTCCATAAAACGCACTGACAGAGGTTTGTCTAAGTTTACTTCAAATTCTACGGTGAATATATTCTCATTGAGTCAACTTGCAGTGTTCAAGCTGGTAACGCCCCGGGAAAAACACTCGAAGACCTTGGCAAACAGGACGGAACCTCGTTCACTTGGCAGGTTGATATCGCTGCTGGTGAGTTGTTGTAGTCATCAATCGAATCGATTGATAGTTTAACCTTCTTATAGGTACCTCCGTCGAATTTGAGGTCGTCGATAGCGCCGGAAGCGTTGCTCAATCTGCAGCCGTCACCATTCAGTGAAGGTAAGTGCGTTAAACTATCTGTCGTTTATGTTCACCAAAACAAAAACTCGATTTCCGGTGGCAGGAGAAACTGATCAACTCGGTAAATAGTCGTAGGAAAGAGGAGGGAATTGAGAAGCGCGAGGATGTGAATGCAACTGTAGAGAATGGTAGTTTGACAAGGAAACCATTCACTCGTTGGGATGATCATGCTCTGTACTAGTTTTGACAATCGGAATTCACATTCGCGTCTGCTCAATCTGACAAGGATTAAGTGTTCTTGATCCAAGAACTCTAAATCTATCCAAAAACTCTTGGGAATGGATCCTCAACATCCCGTCAGCACATTGCCATCAAGAAATAATATAATAGACCGCATTCGCAAAGAGAAATCTGGCCATTTTTTAGGCTTTACTGAATGGGTTTTGTATTGTTGGAGCATTCAGAATTCTCTTTGCGAATGCGGTCTAATGTCCATAGAATACTGAGTCCGACGGAACGTTGATTCTCGAAGGCGTGTATCCAAGAAATATAATGATCCTACTTAAAATTTGAGCAAAATCGAGCAAAAGTCAAACAAGTCCGCTAGCAAAATCTCGTACTCTAATGGATGAATTGAAAAATCTATGAGTCATGGTTTTCCCATTCATTTCTCAAAACCCTTTGCCCTTTGCCCATTTTTCTTCTCCCTCCCTTTCCTCCTACACTCCGGACCAATTTTAATCACGACCCAAATCAACGGTGATAGTGCCGCACACACGCATCCAAGTAGGACATAAGTCCACCCAGGAGTCAAAATAACCGAAACCAAAGCAGCTCCCAGAGCTCCTCTAAACAGATTGTCACAAGCTGACACGGACGAGCTTTGAGCAGGAGCGAGATCGACGGTGACCGTTTGAATCGTTTGAATGGCGTTCCCGATGAGCATGGCTGTAACACCGGCTGTATAACAGTGTCGTAAGCTTTTTTTTTCTGATGGATCAAAAATCAATAAAAAACTTTTTGACAAACTGCAGAATCGACGGTGCAGCGTGCTGCAATACGAACAGCTGTATGCACCAACCATACACTGACGACCAAAAATGATTTCACCCCTACCAAATTACGAGGCCGACTGAAAGGAGGACTCGTCCTTACTAAAGTTGACTCGTACTGGTGGCTGTGCAGTAGCCATGTACAATCTCCATTTAAGTAGTATGTGATAATGTGACATCGAATCACCCGGACCAGCAGAATTGCCTCGTATTCGCTACGCGAAGCGATGGCCCACTCCTTTTCATTGGAGTCGGAGTCTACTCAGCTCACAGGTGTACATCTTTCGATGGCAATTGCTTTTGTGATCTCATTTTTTTCACCTAGTAAGTTTCCCCTCACATAAGTACATCAACGGTTATGCCGTTAGACGAACGGAATCCAATAACATAATACTCACGTGGTAGTAAACCAATCAACGACTGTGAGAATCTACGCCACCAGTCAACTGGAATCCTGACGAGCCTCAACATGTATTCCTCATCCTAAAATTGCAAGAGTCTTTCGAAGTGTAAAGCCTCCTCCCGCCCAAGAATTGAGGGACAATAGTCGGCGTCAACAAACTCAGAACCGGAGCAGCTCCTTCCGCACGCCGCACATCATACATATGGAGAATTCGGGTCTTTTGACAGACAACAGACAGCTAGCAGGGCTTCTCGTTTATTCGCTCCTAGAATCTCTCCCGAAAAACCTTAACTTCAACGGAACCCGAGGCACCATTTTAATTTAAGGATGAGTTTATAAAGGACCGTTCGATGTCTTTCTTCGACAGGCTTGAAGCTTGAAGTTTGACCCCCCAACCGCGACCTCCCTAAGGATCAAACCCGTTTGTTAGTATGTTAAAATCATCGGCCATTATCCCTGTGCTCCTTGCTGGGTTATCTAGTAAGGTATTTGGATGGGGAGATATAGGACATCAAGCTGTTGGGTACATCGCTATGGAGGTAAACTTGATTTTATCCCTCTCTCTTTTGCGCATATTCTCTACCTATCAGCTTCAATTTCTGATCGTATACCATTATATAGTTCCTCAATCCCACTGCGACTGATTTCGTCAAATCTACTCTTGGACCCGAATATAATGGTTCACTTGGAGTCGCTGCAGCCGTACGTTTATATTCCTCTCTCCAATGAACAACATTATATCGACGCATGTATGCGTTACGATCCTGTACAATCAGTGGGCTGACAGTGCCAGACGTACGCCGGAGTATAAATGGTGTGTTGTCTAAAGCTTCCCTTCCTCGCTTCGTCGTTCATGACTCGGATTTCGATTAATAGGTCTACCGAGCTGCATTTCGTCGACGTAGAAGGTAAAACATCTTCAGAAGCCGTCTGTTTCTTACCGTGTATATTCATGAATGGGACTCACTCCAAAACTCCGAAACCCCATAACGATCAACAGATACTCCACCAACCTCGTGTTCCGTCGTCATAGACAGAGACTGTGCAAATAACAACTGCATTCGTGCGTCCGTTTTTCCTAGACTACTGCTTCTACTTCTACCCTTAGTCCCACTCACATATTGTAATTATCACAGTCAGCGCTATAGCCAATTACACTCTCCGTCTCACTGACGACTTGTTGTCGAAAAAAGATCATCATGAGGCATTGAAATTTCTTAGTGAGTACATTTCAACTTTTGTCTTATACCTCAGGCCTCAGCCCTTGACCCTGTTTGCCTAACTCGCTTTTTCCCCCTTTACCACACAGGTCATGTACGCATTTATCCATCTTTATGATTATCCATCCGAGCCCCTCATAGATTCCCACTTGCATCCTCTTCCTCGACTGCCAATTGACCCACTTTTTGTTAAAATTTTGTACTTAGTTCCTTGGTGACATCGGTCAACCTCTTCACGCTGAAGGAGAAGGATTAGGTGGAAACAAAATTGCAGTAAAATGTGATGGAGTATTGAAGAACTTGCATTCGGTGAGTTTTTTCTGGTAATCCCATAGCCGGCTGGACCACATACTTGAGTTTGCTTCTCGAATCTGTTCTGGTGCTTATACGCTTTATGATGCTGATACTTGGACGTAACGATAATCAGGTATGGGATGACAGCTTCATCAACAAACTGGTCTATGCGCAATATCAAAATTCGACTATGGTATGGGTAGGAGAACTTGTTAGGCGTATCAAGGTATGCCTAATTTCGTTGATTCCCCTTGACACCTCTGACGTGCTCCGTCAAAAAAACAAAACATAGTCGGGAGAGTACAAAGACGCTGCACTTTCTTGGACCATGTGTACACCTGACACGACCCCAAACGAGTATATTAACACTGGTGGAAATGGACAAAATGTCTTAGTGACATCACCAACCAGTTCTGACATCTCAAGGGGAATGGAATGTCCTCTCATATGGGCTTCAGAGTCAAATAAGATTGATTGTGTGAGTATCTGGTTTTTCTTGTTATCTACTGCAGGGACTATATACTAACTAATAAAACAGTCCTATGTTTGGACATACTCCTCCTTCGATGACGTTTGCAACTCTTCGTACTACGAAGGCGCGATAACATTCATTGAGCTACAGATTGCGAAACAAGGGTATAGATTGGCACAATGGGTTAATGGAATTGTTGGGTAGGCTTGATAAGACATGGAATCAGGCATAGATGAGGAACCAGCAAACTATGGGCATACATAGTAAACCATCTGCATCATACTTCGGTTTGGAGAAAAATTTTGGCAAACAAAAATCTTTGCATCCCCACCTATTGAATATGGTCCTGCCCATGACCACGGGTCCCGACGTCATTCCGCCCTGGTTTATGTTTGTTCATCATCAGAAAGTTCGATGTCTAAGTATATGTTGTGCATGAATGAAATTTCCTTTCCGTCTTTCTCTTCACCGTTTGAAACGTTTCTATCTCATTTCCTTTTGGATTATCTGACAGAGCACGGTGGAATATATGCTACACTGGAACGACTGAGGTAGTAAGCCAACTGATAAGATATTGGCTAAAAGGGCTTGACCCACTCCCTCCAATCCACCTATGACGTCATACAACAGAAAACCGATGCCTTTTAATGCAGACATTACCCATCGTTTTTCAGGCATTGGCCTTCCCAACGTTCTCTGCGTATTCTAGTGAGCTAGCTCCTCCCGCTAAACAAGTCAAAGCCAAAGACACCTAAATTCCTTTCTGTTCGTCCCCTTGAATGACACCCGAAGCACCGTCCTCCACCTCTTCTATCCCAGGGCGAAATCCCATCTTATTATGCCAGAGATGCAATCACGAGTTCGTAGGCTACAATACCGACATGCTCCCTTCCACTTTTGCACATCTTCGCTCGAATTACATCCCCTCCCACCTCGAGAGATCCCAAATTCAATCCAACGGAATCGAGATCCAAAAGGATTTAGAAAATTACGCTAGAGAAATCTCTAGGCTTCAGAAGATTCTGAATCAATTGGAGGAAGAAAGAAGGATTGTAGAAAGTCATGCAGAGAGACTTGCTGGGCTGGTTATACCTATCCGGAGACTACCGACGGAAATTTTGGGGGAGATCTTTGACGTTTTGTGTTCTCCAAAATGTAAATTCCATCCCGTAGGGAATGATGGGGACTTGATTCAGCGGGGGCCTCTGCCTCTGCAAAATGTCGCGTTACTTCTTTCCCAAACCTGTTACTTCTGGCGATCCGTCATTCTTTCCCGAGCTGAACTCTGGAGTGCAATCGAGGTTGACCTAGGCGACATAGATTCGCTCGGATATCAATTCCTTTCTCTGTACCTCCAAAACTCGAAACAAGCTTCTCTTTCCCTCGAAATATTCGGAGTCGACCCATCCCGCTATTCCGCTCGGAAAAGATCCTTATCTCTGAGGACCTTCAAGCTCCTATTGAACCATGCCGACCGCTGGCGTTCCCTTGAAATATCCTGCGACCGTGCCGTGTTCGACTACATGTCCCGACACCTCTCTCGAGTCCCCGTCGAAAGCAGTCATTTCCCTCGTCTCGAATCACTCGACCTCTCTTTACCATCTCTCTCCTTCATCTCACCTCGCTCAGTATCGAGTTCGACAGAACTGCTTCGTTTGGGAACTTCTTCAAAAACCTCTACGTTCCCTGTTTAGAAGAACTCAAGATGAGAGACGGTAGGAAACCGAAAAGGTGTGAATGGATCAGGGAAGCTTATACGAAAGTGAAGGAAAGATCTGTGTTCAGGTTGAAACGGACCCCAGATTTTTGCGTCCACATCTGGACGCACGCGTCAAATGCGTCCAAGGTGCGTCCAAGGTGCGTCCAAGATGCGTCCACGGTGCGTCCATTGATATATATTAGTTTTGATTTATATCAATTACATTACGGACACTAGTCTATTTATGTACTTATTATAATTGAATATGTATTTGTAGGCTATACAATGCTGGATTTAGTCGAGTCTATGGACGCACTTTTAAGAAATTTGGACGCATTTTGAATAATTTTGGACGCACCCTGAATAATTTTGGACGCACTTTGAAAGATTTTGGACGCAATCTGGACGCACTTTGGACGCACTGAAATCAAGTGCGTCCAAAGTGCGTCCAAGTGCGTCCAAATATGTCCAAAGTGCGTCCAAGGTGCGTCCAAAGTGCGTCCAGGTGCGTCCAGGTGCGTCCAGATTTTTGGACGCACTTGGACGCACTTGGACGCACTTTGGACGCACTTAAATTGAATGCATCCAAAATGTGTCCATAGTGTGTCCAAAATGTTTAAGTGCATCCAGAACCCTTCAGAGTGTGTCTGTAATTGAAGGTGTATACTTATTGTAAACTAAAAATACAGTCTATGTATGTTTATCTCTAATAACTATGGTTTTAAAAGAAAGCTCATTATAGTTTCAATATTCAAAACTTCACAATGGTTCAATAAGTTTCTTTAGGTCAAGTAAAGATTTCCAGAAAGCCTCCAGCCCTCAAATAGAGTAGGGTGATCTTGGATTAATGTGGGGGAGGGTGTCTAACTTCTGGTAAGTATGTACAGACTTATTGTCGAGAAAGCTATACAGTACTATATTATGTGGAGCTACTGGTACAGTACTCTGGCTTGTAAGTAAGATATTTCAGTAGACTTATTACCAACTTATTCAGAATGATGATGCACCACCACTTTTTCATGTACAAACATATTCCTTGGAATTTTCTCTCATAAAATCAATCTAAGTACTTGTCACCTATCAGAGCAAATCTAGATCCATTGAGATAGCAGATGTATCCTAATTGAAACTGGGACTATATCTTGCCACTGGCCAGATTCAGAACAGTCGTTCATTAATTGGTCATAACTGTGAATGCTCTATAATTATTGATGATACCTGGGTGATCCAGAATTAAAGCTCATAAGTTATCTATGGGTAGTTTCCCAATGTTACTTCAGGATGATAATCCAAACAGGATTACATTAAACTTATGGAATTTGACTGGGATTTCATTCTTCTTACTTTCCCAATATTTTGAACTTCTAAAGCCATTATAAATGAGCCAGGGACCTAAGTGTTTTACAAATCCACTTGGAATCCCTTTGAATGGAAGGCCCACATCAATTCTCATTGTAAATGTGATCTAGTAACAGATTGATAATGGGATTTGAACATATTTTTCATATGCAAAATTTCCAAAAGACTAAGTATGAACTATATTGTACAACTATCACGGGTCAAAGTAGTTTTTATACTGTAACTTGATGGGTATGTGTTACAGATGGAAGAGTCACTTGGAATTCCAAAATTCTCAAAGTATTCATACACGAAAAAACTGGGATTAGCACAGCCACCATGGACGGACGCACTTGGACGCACGTGACCCTGGACGCACCTGGACGCACTTGGACGCTGGACGCACCTTGGACGCACCACATGGACGCAAAAATCTGGGTGCCGAGGTTGAAAAGGTTAGAAGTGAGAGGATGTGTACTCGGCGAAGGGGATTTAATGGACATCTTGAAGAGGACACCAAGTTTGGAGAGGTTGACGTTTTATGAATGTCAGGAGGAACCCACTGGCATTGGAGGGGAAGACGCCGAAGAGGAAGAGATGGTGCAGGGAAGAAGTCACAGTGGAGAAGTAGTGCCTTTGATTGCGACGACGAAGAGTCTTTTGATCTCTTTAGCTTCGAGAGATGTGCCTCGTCTCCTTCCTTCTCTTTGGATGTTAAACATAACTATCCCGACCCTTGCGATCCCTGACTACCTCTTCCCCGTGATAGAGACGCGTTGGATCCCGTCGGAAAGTTCTCAGTCTCATGTAGCAACAATGAGCGATAGTCGCAGCGCGTGTTTGGGAACGGTGACGGTGCAGGTGCCTATGAGGGGTGATAGAATGTCGATCGATGATGACAATGGCAGTGATATAGGAATGGAAATTAGGAGAAGGTTGAGGGACCGCTTGGACGGAGTATTGAGGGGTGGATTTAGACTAAGAGTGGATGATTTGAAGCCAGGTACATGATCGCATAGTAATCACAGACTGGGGATTTAGATTGGCTTGTTGGGAAGAAGGGCTTAAGGAAATCCGAATCCAAAATATAGTCAAGTAGAGCACATTTCAAGTTATTCAGTTTGGCGGTGGTTACACGGAGAGTATAGGAATAGATGTACGTTTGTATAAAATAGCACTAACAGGAAGAAGTTTGACGTTTTTACAGTCCTTGTCCTGCCCAAAACACAAGTTCTGTTAACATCAATCCCAATTCATTCCTAATCAAAGTCTGGTATCCAATTTCCCGCACCGAACACGCTGTAGTTGCTAGCCTCATGGCTCATAGCTTTCAGGCGGTGATGATGGCTTGCCTCCGAGCCTTTAATCCACCCAAATAGGTTCGAAATTCCATTTCGGCCTGGGGATATACTTCCCCTGTGCCTTGTCTTTCCCTTTCCCTGTTCCTTCACTGGCACCGGCACCGGTGTTGGCACTTAACAATTCTTCACCCGCATCCATCCGCATCTTCACGGTCCTATGAACCCTCACGCCGTGTTTACTCGGCACGTGTCTTGCTCGACCCATGTTTCCCCATCTGTAAGATTAATGAATGAGTTGTCCAGGACAAAAATCTAGTGAAAAGTATCGAGAACAAAGAAAAGAAAACCTAAACCAGTTACTCACAAAATCTTCTCAACCCACTCGTCATTCTCATTCTGATATTTCACCTTCTGCGGCAACAGCTCCAACACCCACCAAGCCTTCACACTAACCAGCTCGTCATTGATCTCGCTCAACGCGTCCTTCAGGTCTTCCTCTTCCTCGTTCACAAAGTCTTGTAGAAACACGCTACGTAATCTCTGAGTTCTTGTCAGTCGACCAGGGACAAGAGTGCTACCACCCAAGGTGTCTCCCACGTTACTGTCAGCCTTCACGATTGTATCGGCCTGGACGAGCGTAGCTTCTCGAGACAAGGCACTAGAAGCAGAAGGCAAAGACGGTTCTCCCGGTCCGTGAATCTGACTCTTCCTTCTCTTGAAATCCTCCAAACTTATCGGCGGAGGCCTCGGATGTACAATAGGCCAAAGGGTCGCCGGGTCTAACCCGACATCCTTGAGCATTTCTCGGTGGAACATGATCCCCGTGTTGGTGAGAAATGTCTGTCGAATCATCCACCTGAGAGGGATACGAGAAAGTGCGTTTCGGGTTTCGTTGGGGACTGCGCCGCCTCCTACGTCTGGATTGGGTTGGTTTGGATTGATTTTGGAAGAATTAGGGGGGAAAGAAGAAGGGAAAATCTGTCAGCACCTGCTCTTTTTTGGGGTATACGATAGATCAAAGCGCTCACTCACCACAATGACACCCAGCAAACCAAACCTCCTGAACATCAGACCCGTGTTGTCCATCACTATACAACGCCTCCATCTCTCTCATCATCGGCGTGGCGTCCACAGGTTGGACTTCAAGCGTCACCTTCTTTGTTTTGCCCTTGTCTTTATCCTCGCCGCCGTGCTCCTGATCACCTGGTCCTGCTTCGGTATTCCCTTTCCCTTCAGCTGCAGATTTATCATCTCCGTTCCCTGCCACACTCACACCCTCATGCCCCTGTACGGTGTGTGCCCTATCCCTCTTTCCCTTCCCTTTCCCTTTACCTCTCCTCCCTCCCGTCCGAACCTTTGGCATAACCCTTCTCCCCAGCCCAAAACCTCTCCCAATATTCACCGTCTCCTCCTCCTTTTTCGTCGTCCTATGCCAAAAATTAGGCACAAACCTCGCTCTATGTTCGTCCAACGCCAAAGCGTGTCTGAAATACCTCACAGACGTGTTGGATGTCGTGAACGGTAAACGCCTGGGGACGAAGCCGACGGAACTAACAGTATCCCTGTGTGTGTTTTGGGAACGGGTCAATGTGTGGTAGGTGGTTGGAGTAATCCGTAGATCAGCCATTGTTTCTTACAAAATTTAAGAAGAGCTCAAAAAAGAATCTACTCACCAAACACCCAAAAACTCTACGTCCACGTCGATCGAGAAGGCTTTCTTGAAAGCAGAAGCTTGCTTCCAACCCCTTTCGTCTTCACGAGAATACATCTTGTACGCAAAGGGGACTTGTTGGTGGTTGTAGCGTGGGAGGAGGCCGACTTTGTGGATCCTGTTTTTTAAGTTTGGGTCGGGTTGAGTGAGTTTAGTGGGTTATTGGTGAAGGAGGAAAAAGAAGATACGTACATTCCAGCGAGGGCACGAGCGGTCTATAGACAACAACGACGGGTCAATTGGGTCAGATAAGGCAGCAAAAAAAGACACGTACATAGGCACCACGAGAAAAGCTACAGGGAGAAGACATGTCGAGGGTCAATATTGTACTTCATACTGATCGAAGTCAATAAAAGAGAGAATAACATACCCGAACAGACAAATCTTATCCCCACTCTGGTCTGCACAGGGAAAAGCACAACAAAGAGATTAGGCACAAGTAAAAGGAGGTCTAGAACCAGAACGGCAACTTACAGTTCTGCATAATAAACTCGTACCCAGCTATAAGCAAATGCCAGAATGAAACATCCATTAACCGTAGGTCATGAAAAGCCCTAGGAACAGAAAGAGAAATGGACACATACTCATAACGTGCGCGTTTAAATGAACCCCAACCATACTATCCACGACCCTCTGTATTTTGGCCATCCAAGGACGAGCGACTTGCGGTATGTTGTATGTGCCGATTCCTGACTTGTCATGAATCAGTTTTTCCCCCTCTTTTCTTTTCTCTTTGGGCGATAAAGGCCGCTTTACAACAGCGGGAGAGTAACACACCTGATAGTAAACCAACTGCTGTCTCCAATCATCTTTCTTGAGCATAGAGAAAAATTGGACAACATTGGAGTTCTAGTAGAGGAAGCAGATGAGCATTCTTGCTAATACCTAGCTGAAATGAGAAGACACACGTCGTCATCAAACTGATCACCTATAGCATACATAAATTAGCCCGCCTGAGTTGAAAAACCAATTTTGAGCGCAAAACGCACCAGTCCCATCGAAACAAAGAACCAACGTCCGACTTCTATTCTCGCTTGGTTCAGGTATCACTTCATTGAGGACTTCCGATTCACTTTCATCCTCAGAACCATTGACTTGAAGAGAGTATTCCGGAGGGGAAGTATACATTCTCTGAAGGTCGGGAAAAGACGAAGTGCTGGCGCGTCGGTCAACCATAATCATTCAAATCTTGTCCGAGCCTATACAGGGTTTAGAAGGGTATGGTATATCTGGATTTTTCAGTTTCCTGAGTTTGTCCTAGGTCAAGATAAAATAAGTGAGAGATCGAAGTCCGGAAGAAGACGTGTTATTTCGAGAATTAGGCAGAGTGATGGGAATAAAGACAGGCGATGACATGGGCGGCTGATGGAGGAACTTACGCGTTCACGTGCTCATGACACAGTCGGTGCCGGCATTTCCCGCTTTATGCTCTCATCCGCCATAGGTCAGAAAGATTCAAAGTTTGAGAGTGTCTTGCAAAGAATGATCTTCTGGCACCAGAAAGTAAGTCATTCGCTACCAGATCGTTCGCAATTTTGCCACACTTGTTTTTGAGGACAAAGTATTGATTTTGTACCCTTCACCGGAAAATTTGTCCAAGAATTTGCCTTCACTTGCCGAACCGCCTCTGGGTTTCTTCCACCCACATTTTCGCGACCTTCTGGATCACAAATAACAGGATCTTACAAAAACCACTGCCTCAATCATTCACCGTTCTGCCAACTTCATCTGCCTGAGATTGTATAGAAACTCTTTTGAGCGTATATAGAGTCCATAGAGGACTTAGCCATGGGTGACCATTATTACAATATTTAATTCTCGAAAGACCGCATTCGCAAAGAGAAATCTGGCCATTTTTTAAGCTTTACTGAATGGGTTTTGTATTGTTGGAGCTTTCAGAATTCTCTTTGCGAATGCGGTCTAAAGCAGAATTTTTTCATACTATAGGATGCTGAGAACACAACTCTGAGCTGGCGGTGCCCCACTTTTCTTTACTGAGCATGGCGTATTTACGAAAAACCGTAGGCCGAAGAAATCCGAAGCCTGTCGATAATCATTATAAACTCAATTTTAAAACTCGTAGCAACAGTTGAACGTCGGGCTGTCTTCTTGTATTTTCCGGATTGATAGGCAACGATTGGAGCCACATAATACTGTTGTCCGGTCATCCTGCTCCTTGCACGCTATCGTTGACGTTGTATAGCTTACTGCGTGTATTAGTGGGTGGCGATCATGATCACACTCCGCCCCGATCTTGTCCATATCAGATGATATCTCATCCACACCTGCAGATTTGGGAGACCGGTGACAGTCGGAAAGCCGCCTCTTCTCCTATGTAAAATTGAATGATAATGCTTGACTACTTGAAGGTAACTCCTCGGGTTACTAAACAGTGGCTACAAAATTATTTATCTTGGGGAGATAATGCTCTATAAGTAATTTCAATTAGCCACCATCAATTCGCAATCTACCCAGTGCTCAAGAAACATTTCTCAGTCTAACACCACAACTGTAACGTTCTCGGGGAAATTCGGATCTCGGTCCCCGAACTATCTTTACGGTCCTTACGGACTATGCAAAGGATTGCAGCCGTCCTTTTTCAAATTCCCAAATTAACTCTCTAGCGGGCGTAAGTAAATCCGTAAGCTTCCAATCCGGGCAATGATCATGTACTACTTGGCACTACGAGTCGTAATGTACTAGGAGTCTTAAAATTAAGGATCAACGATCAACTACGGTGCCATCTCCCGCCCAAGGCAGTGCCAGTGGCCACCTCCTGGTTGCGAGGTATAATTCAATAAGTACTAGTAGTGTTGAAAGGAAGAAGCATCTACTTATTTTTTTAGTTGATGGATAGGGCGAAGATTCACCATCACCGATGATGTCAATATACAGGCTGTCAAGCTGACGGAAATCGAGAAAAGCGGCTGGAGGCTGCCGGAAGTGAAAGCAAATATCGAAGTCCTGAGGTCCAACTCAGTAGGTCTAGGCTGAGATTAGGTTACCTCCGAACGGTGCTTTACAATGATATAGTAAGTATGTTTCTATTGAGTGGGTCGTAAGGCACATCAGTCCGAATTACGGCAACTAGGATTTAGAATCCACAAAGTTGAAACTTACTCGTCAATCTGACAAACCGGTATGATAGAACTCCAACTTTCAGAATTAGTGGATGCGATGAAGTCGTGGTCAAGTACTACTTGTTATTGACTATCTTTAGGGCCGTGTAATCTCAAGACTTCTGCAATGGAAGAAGAATCAAAAAAGCGGAAAGAGAGAAGTCGCTCAGGCTGATGGAGATATTGATGACCCTGGAAGAAAAGGTAGATCTATGCGGAATCGAGCTAGGACCCGAGAGCAGGTGTGAAGCGTTGAAGTGACGATAAGTAATGACAATTTCTGAGAAAGCAGACAGGAGCCTTAGTCAGTCCGCCATTGACCAGGCCCGACAAAGAATAGGATGTCACTTCCGAGTCGTACATCCGTACTTACAACACGTCTATTGAAAAAATAACAATGCTTCAAGCTGTTCATTTAGGAAAGTGTATCGATATCTTAACTCTCACGATGTTCTTAGATTTCTCTCGACTCCGAAAGGACGGCCCTCAGTCATATTGGCTTGACAAGAGCATTCTCTAGTAGCATTCTCTAGTAGCATTCCCTAGTTTGCTTCTTCTCAACATCGCTCACTGGCAATTGATCACACCTTATCGTGTCAAACTCGTCAAATTATATTGATAAGCTTTCTATTCTTGTCTACATTCACCTGGTCACACCACCACTACACGGAATGATATTACTGACAAGAGCCGACGTTCATGTTCTGAAGTGATTTACGATTCTACGTTCCAGATGTCGTTGACCCGGGGAAAGAGCTTGCGATCACGAACTGAACTAGTTCACATCCTCCTTAGTGTCGACATCATGTAGGTGCTTTACCTTGTTGATCTTGTTGATCCGCGTCTGTGTAAACGAGGGGGAAGTCCAACGCTGAGAGTTCAACGTTGAGTGAACACATGTATTCTGAATGCTGCCTTCGTGACCTCCGTTCGGTCCGTCATCCATTTTTGATCTGTTGAGTCCGGAGAACCTTATTGCGGGAAGTTTAATATACCTAAAGCCTCGAGTTTGGGGTGGTAGTCACTGCTTACGGCCTATCAAGTCCGTCTCAAGTCCCCCTTACTTTCGGTAACCTAGTAAAAGAGAACTGGAACGAACTACGTTCTCGTCTTAGCTCATCATGCTATTTTTTGTGCAAGAACAGTAGGGTGCGAGAACAGTAGCAAACGTTCCCTCGAAATTAAAAAACAGTTTCTCGTTCAAGCTATTGCAATCCCACAATCCTCGAGGCTATACACAGGTAGGCCAGGTTCACTTCCGTCATTCATTGCCACAATGGTAATGTTCAGCCTACCATTTCATGGTTTTGTCACATAGTTTACTACCCTCTTTTCGGGCAAGCCTCGGTTGGAGCCTACGCAGGCTGAAGACTTTTAACGAAGAAGCAGAACCATATCGGACAGACACGATACATACAAATTTTCTCTTTTTGGCACCTAAGAATAACGCTTTTTTCTGTTATTAAGTAGATGACGGCATTTGTACATAAAGAACATATAATGCAGGCTGGGGTTGCACGACTAGTAAGGATGTACACTTCGTGGCTGAAATGCCGTAAGTTCAGGTGTCGCTAGCCGGTCTTGGTTGTGTTGGATCACGTTGTCTAACATTGATTCAAAATGAAAGCCAGACCATAGCAACCCAGTCACCTCTGCAAGACACATCGTGTTGCAGGTTTGTACAGTACCATCTCCGCTCTTATGAATAGCGAAATCTCAGGTTTCAGGGTCCTACGATCTTGAGTGTCCCTCCATTAATATGTGATTGGTTTCAGTGGTGGAGCTTGAGTATGAATACCTGTCAAACCAGGCGGTGCTGAGGTGCATATATTTGGTATAGGATCTGAATAAATGTTTGGACTGGCGATAGAACACCAGGAACTTTGCGTACTGAGAATTGACTTCGAGTTAAGCGCTCAAGATATTATTCAGGAACAAGATCTCATGGTCCTTCCGAGTTCTTTGTCACCTAGACATTTCTGATTCTGAAATCTTTTCAGCCACTGCGTACGATCGGAGGGCTTTGAAGTTGTGATAGATCCCATAAGTCAACGAAAATGCTCCCACGAATATCAAAGCAAGATTTTAAATAGATCTTTGTCGACCGTTCAACTCCTATTTTTTGTAAAGAAAAGATTGGAGGAATAGATCTTCAAGGGGTAGCTTCCGAACAAATTCGAAAGAGTTTACATTTCAGATCACAAAAGGCCAGTGAGCAGATGGACGCAGATTTTCTAATGCAAAGGTTCCAGATCTTGTTTATGACTGTCAATCTCGCTCATGATATGACTGGCGTCGACCGAAATTCGAATTACTTGGCCCTCTAAAAGATCGGATACTGGCAGAGGCTCCACTGGCGGGTGGCTGTGCGACGGGCCGACCCGGATCGTACCCTTGTAATCACGATTACTGCCATTACCCAAGATAGCGGACATAAGTACCTTGATTAGCCGAGACGGTACTGTTGAACATACAAGGTTCGAGCGCTCACTTTGGAGCAGAGTATGGCAATCGTGTGTTCCAAAACAAAAATATGTCGCTCGGCTCAAATTTCAAATTTCGTGGACACAGTCTAACATGTTTTTTGATCGGGGAAACGGACTAGTGGGAACGACCGGAAGAACCTCTCCCAAACATGAGGTCCAGAGAACAATCCTGATGGCAACCTTCAGCACTTAAATAAGTTCTGAGTTCTCAGGTGATCAAAAGAGCAGTATCGACCCAGTTGAAGGACCTCGCTTAAGACCTGAACGGAAGGAAAGAGTAATTAATTGGTCGAGCAAAAGACTGAACCAATACATAATAGGTCAACTCGATCACGTATCAGGCAAAGGTGAAGAATGATAGGCCTGGTCGTACCAGCGACGAAGGTGTAAGATGTGTCAACATATGTGTGGTATGATGCTGTGCGATGGGTTTCTCTTCTAATATCTCAGGAAAGAACCAAAGAAGATGGAAGACAGCGACGAGAAATCAGAAAACAGAATTGCATTGGAAGGTATACCCAATTCACCAGATAGAACGGTAACAAATTCAAAGCTGACCTATTTATGTCAAAGGTCTGTTCTTTGAAGCTCTAGATTGCGATAGATAAGGCTTGATATTAACATATCAGGCACATTATAGAGCGAAACGTGATGATTGCTAACACGATGTGACCAAGGTGATACAATGATCTTCAAAAAGAATTCCTTCAGCCCCCTCATAGCAACAAACAAGGCTTCACTAATTGGCCAGAGATCTCATCTCGCGAAACTAGGTTCAGGGGGAGTCGCGTCGACAAAATATACATGCCGTCGTACGACTAAGGAAGTGGAGAGTATAACATATTGAGAACGATAATAGAACTGATTGGGCGCAGTGAATTGTAGAACGTCGCAGTATGTATGAACGGCGTTTTTCCAGAACTATCATTGGTCCATTTGACAGGCATGAAGAATCTTTCTGTCGTGATACCAGTTTGGCGTGTAAAGTATGTTCCCAAGCTACAGTCTTGACTTCACGTTTCTCAGATTTCCAATGTCGGAATAGATTTCTGAAAAAGAGTACTAGTCAGACGATGTGTGTCGCGGCTACCTGGCACCGGTATGATCCTAAATCAAGTATTTCTCTTTCCCCTCCACGTTTCTGGCAGATGAAAAAGAACAGCAGGAAAAAAAAAGTGGTCTGAGAATTTACAGGTCTCGGTCGGTGCGCATCCTACGGGTATTTGGATGATAAATAAACATTCTTGAACATGAGTCCCCGTAGCATCATGATGCAGTCTTGTAATTTTTTGCATTAGCCACTAGTCAACCGAGCGGAGCTCAGAAACGCCAATCCTTCGGTAACGAATATGCCGATCTGTTTCAAGGATAGGGCTTGAAACTCGACTAGACCTCACCATATCGTATCACATCATAAATCCCATGCTATCAGGGTTGCAAAGCCCGAGTCAGGTAGTACTCAGGCTCACCAACTGCTGTTTGCATAGTAGTAGTACATAATGATGATCTGCTAGGGTCGGAGCAAGCTCTTTGTTGTTTGACGATTGACGTCGCTTTGCAATGACAAGATTGCCGGTTGTGCCAGGAGCGACACATCATGATTATACCCGGCAAGGATTGAAAACCTCATTTCGTCAAGTCCGAGGGGGAAATATGCTTAGTGCTGGACTAACCCTCCGTCAATTTAGTTTCTTCGTTATCAGTTTCCGACTCGATTCAACAAATAAGTATAAGCAAACATGTGCGGTTTTTTCGCGACCTGTACTAGAGAATTATGCAAACGTCAGTACAGTGGACATTCTTTTGGGAAAGTTTGAACGGATCTTCTCAAAGTCTAGTGGCTGCCTACATTCAAGTACATTGTCCTAACGTCAGAAGTTTTTATTCGCTTATGAATAAGCACTTATAATCATTTCTTCGCAATTTTATTTCCGACTTTTTGAGCTCGAAATTCGAGTATACTAGGCGCATGAAAAATGCAATAGGCATGTAGAAGGACAAAAAAGTGATGGTGAGATTTGAAATTCGTCTTCTCATTGGTCGTGCATGATTTTCACATAAAAAAAGATAAAATCTTTATCAAGAAAAGATTTTGACTTATTCTTTCTAGATGATGTGCCGTCACTTGAGATTCATTTCGAGCTAAAGCTGACACAATCTTGTCTATGACCGTCGACCGAGGTGGTGATAGCGTACCGGATGCAATGGTCGGATCCGTGTACGGTATCTCCAGTGCTCAAACATTTAACCTTTGAAGAACCACTTAGAATCAAACGGCTTGCCGAATCTGAAATGTGATGATATCTCCATCGGATTCAATCAAGAAATGTAAATGCGGTCTCATGCACCTCTGTCTTGTCTTTCCTCTTGTTTTCCAAACGATTCTTAAATCTTCATATCTTCAAGTAGGTCTTTAAACAAAGCCGGAGACCAAGCGATCCAGAATTCTTGATTGATTCTTCTCTAAGTTTAGGTATCATTTCAAATGCGAGAGGATAGTCCCGAATTCGTATATTCTCTGGTTCTATTTCAGGTTATCTGCGAGATACTGCTTGGAGCAACCATTGCTATCAGTAATACTGATGCCATCGGCACCGTTTATACATCAGTTCGTCATATCCATCATGGATCAGGCTGAGTTCCTCCGTACTATTTAGTTACTGCCATCAATAGCCTAGTGCCCATGACCCTTGAGCTCCACGACTAGTCGGACTATCTGACGTTCATTTCTACCCGCGAGAAGTACGAGAGTCGTGTATTTGTGGCATAAATAATCAATGTCCGTGAACTCGAACCTCTGTTCACCGGACCAAGGGTTTGGATATATGTAGATTGACAAGCTTGTTGATTTGGCATGACAATGGTAATAGCTATAGTGCTAAACACCCAGCCTAATATTGATACAAAATGCCATGGCCACAAGTTCGACTTTTCTAAAAGAAACACTGGCTTTACCCAAGGTACCATCTGACGCAAAGAGCGTATCCTGGGAATTTTTCTTCTCCGTTGATTAGAGTTCAGCGCTCGCCGCCACTCGGCAACACGAGACTTGCGGTTTCAATTCAACACGGTGACAGTTCTACGTATAAGCACCTTTACTCCAAACTGATGTTCTTCTCCGAAAATTCCCAGACTTATTTCCTTCCATTCCCCAGAATTAGGATCGTACGGAGCAACGGTATGCTTGGGACTGTACTACCAAACCACCTATAGGGCTGTGATACTTACCTGGCATTACGAGAGTTATGCATGGCATGATCTGCGTCGTCAATCTAAGAATCATATCAACGCCTGCGAAGGCAGTGCTCTACAGTGGTTGAAGGTACCGTCGGCGCACAAACAAGTCTCTAGCCCAAACAAGTAGGTAAGTATTACTAGAATTCGAAGCAGCACCTTCCCAAGTTCTTCTTGACGTGCGACAGAAGGGAAGGATGGTCAGGTTTCAAACAAGTCGTCGGAAATCAAAAACCTTGTGGCCATTGCCGTGATTTTACTAAAGTGACAAAGCGACAGGATGAAAGCAACTGAACTGATGACAGGATATCCTCACGCCGTTTTTTTTTTCGGAAAGGTGAAGCCACTAGAATCGAAGCTCCTGTTATGAGGTTAGTGTAGTCAAAGCGTGGCTGAGGGCGGTAATGAGTCAATAAATTTAAGCTCGCTATCTAAATCTATCCTATATGCATCGAACTTGGAAATACAGTCTGGGAACATGTGAGAATATGAAACCAATATCGCGGTAGGTACTGGCGCGAAACCCACGAGTAGGGAAACTTAGTGCATCCAAGATTGAACCGCCTTATGCCTGTCAGTGATCTGCGTTGTACTTACTCTCCGAAACTGTTTCACCAGGGTAGGGATATACATACGAATGTTCATGAACCGAAAAGATAGGTACCCAGGGGTGGCATCCTTTCAGTCACTTCAATGTAAATCAGTAGCAATGGTAATGCATTGATCTTGAACCTTCTGTTCCGGTAAGGAGATATGGGCGGTATACATATATTCAAAGAACTAGGTTCAAAGCGACTGGACCAAGGATGTCAAGCCCAGTGAGTAAGATTGTTGAATCATCGGCAACGACTTCGTACTACATAATACCCCACCAGTCACAAAGAAAGTTTACATAAGGGAGCTTGGTCTACTCAGTGATGCTGTGCATAGGTTCAGTCCAGCATGTATGTAGCAAGGATCTATGAGCATCATTGATAAAAATGGCGATCGTGAACCGAAAGTGATCAAGTAAAAAACTAAAATATGCTTCGCATTGGTGACCTGCGGCACCACTGCATAAGGCGTGATCGGAGTTTGAAATTGCACAGCCTCAAACGCCAGCGCAGGTGGCTGTGCATTGCATTTAGGGTCACTGCTAGATAATGGGTTTCGCTCCGCTCACCCAATAAGAAGTTAAGGACAAGTGTGATTGTCCCTCTCGATGAAAATTTGGACCCTGGCTTAATCAAAAGTCCATCAAGATTCTGGTGTAAGGGTGTAAACCTGTCTCCAAGTCTTCAAATCTTTAGGGAAAAGAGCTACTTCTCTCAATTGAAGTCAGCTTCAAAAGCTAGAGATTGAGTTCTCTATAGACGTAATCAATCAGTATCACAGTTCTCACTAGGAATAAGAATTGTACACATCTTATTTGCCGTTGTTCCCTTGAATCCTGATACGTTTATTCTTCCTATGTCCAGGGGCTTTCTTGTTGCTCGGACTTTACCCCGGTGGGACTGGGTAGATCTGCTTGGCACTTTTAGTACAAAACTGTACTCAGTACTACCACTCATTACTTACTCATTATCCGATCCGCGAGCCTTAATAACCATAGAATTCTTCGATAAATTTTAAATTCACAAATACTAGTTACTAAATGCTCAAGCGCTTATGACTGACTTACCTTTTTTTACTCGGGCTCACGTCTTGCTTCGAAGGTTTTTTCCATCATTCATAATTTGACTTGGATCATTCATCATTTATTCATTGTAAGCTCAACAAGCAACCGGACTACCGCTTGCTCTTTTTCTTGTATATGTACACCGACCGTGATTTCGAGCATCTCAAAATAGGTACTTCAGTTCCAAACCCTTATATTTCTGAAGAGTTGATATCCTCTCTCCAAATGTCAGGGACGCTACACCTCTAGTTCCAATGCTAACCATGTTCCTTATCCATAGGCGGCAGCACCTGTTATATCAAATGCCGCTCGGCGAGTCACGTGCATCCCTGCCGAGTTTACTCCGAAGGTTCAGTATAAGCTGCTTACATGATGTGGCGGTACCGAGCCGCGCGGCATCCGATACGGTAATTGTGTTGCCTCTGTATATTCATGACCTGAAACTCAAAGTAGGTGGGAACAGTGAGACTTGATGACACCTGAGACCGCATCTGCAATGTGAAAAATGGCATATTGTGTGAGTCCTGTATGTATTCACCCCAGCATAAGCTATCCATATAACCTCTACGTTGATGGGACCGAGTTGGGCTAATGAAATACCAAAAACTGTTTCTAAAAATAAGGCCAGGTTTCGAATCGCAGATGCGATTTATTTCTGGATTTATTTATCTGCTGAACAATTTTACATATATATGTACACAGTATACTACTGTTATGTATGTAACTCAAATCAGAAAAGTCTCGTCGAGTACACGATGGCACTTCTATACTTCTCAACGGGAAAGCCGAGTCAACAAGCTTATTGATGTGAATACATATTTGCGTTATGACTTATATTAAAGAATTAAAGAATTCATTCAGAAACCGTCGGGGATTGAATTTCTGCGAGGTTGATAGTCCCTGTGAACCGGCGAGAGCCCTGGAAAACCGCACTCCCGCGACTGCACATAGCTTATGGGGATGTGTTCTCTCCCTGACTTTTCAATCTCTTAATTCGTTTCCGTTTCTTCAATTCATTCAGACCCTAAGGGACAAAATATCAGAACCACGAAAGCTTTTAGCTACATAGTCGTTTAACGCTTCGCCATAACCCCAATTCTCACCCCCAGACTTGTCGTACTCGGGCAACTGAATTCAAATTTCCTTCCGGCCGTTCTTTCCTCACTTTCACCTTCACTGATCCTGTTCCTTTCCGAGTCTTCAAAACTTAGTCGATAGACTTATGGAAGCACAAGATTGCATCTTTTTTTCGACTCTGCAGAGGGCTTGGTGAATAGCTAATACCCAGTTCCAGCCCAGTTACATATGACACATATCATACACAGAGAGTGGCGAGGGAGAGGATTATTTGATCTTTCTATCCGCACTTTATTACCTATTTCAGGGCAAGGCTGAGTGACGCGTGCATCGAGTACACACAATGCTGTCTCTCATACATATATGGACTTTCCTTTCTTCGCGACGTCATTGTCCCTGAACAGGTCGTTACAGTCCTCGCGGACAACATGGATGTTGTCGGCGCGAAACGACAACTCCTGAACGGCTCCGGCTTCCTCCCTGCCTTACGTGCCTCCTGCTGGGATGTCTGCTGGGTGGATCGCTTGGCCACGAGCTCGAGCTCTCCCTGCGCCGCTATCTGCTTCCCTCTCTTCTTCCCAAGTCACACTTGCTCCGCCGCCGTACTCCTACTACCACTACTACTACCATCAACAAGTGCGGTTTGTACCGTACCCACCCCACCGATCCCCGAGAAAACAAAATCTTGCTGTTCTCACATGATGATCTGTTGCAATTTCCTCCTTCTCTGAGTGTAGCCATCCTATACACCTTCCAACAGAGGTCAGCAGCTGAACCTCCAGCTCCTCTCTCGACCCTGACCTTGCAACCATATGCCGTCATCGCCCTACGTAGAACCAATACCTCATCAGCATCAGCCCTATCATCATCCTGCTTATCCTGCTCAGCAGCCACAAACGCACCCCCAGCCGCACCAGCACCTGTCACCTGTGTCCGTACACACGCCAGACCTTGCAGCCGCTCCTGCTGCTGCTACTGTATGCGTTGCTGTGTCTCTTTTTCCAACCCTGGTTTTTGTCCTCTTTCCCCTCGTTCCCGATTATTCATTTTTCTGTAGAGCTAATTACTTTTTTTTTAATTTATTATTACCTTTAACAAAACCCAACCAAGTTTACTTTCTGATGACTGGAACCGTGGCCTACACTAGCTTTTCCTAGCCCTGACCAAGAACGTTGCTGGCGAGGAGCTGTTTTTTCGTTAGGGAGGGTGGTTTCGCGCAGAGAAAAGGTGGACCGGCCCTGGTACAGAGGTAAATTTGAGGGACCCAGCCTCTAAGGGTCTTTGGGGTGCTCCGAGCGTTGATGAGTTGGCAAAGGGGACGTTCCAAGGATCAACGGAGGTTTAGTCCTTCTGCTTGGTTGGGCAGCTAGCAGGGGCGCGTTTCTAGGTCTAAGTTAGAGGCGAAGCTCGGTCGGTTTGAAAAGGCAAGGGAGCCTTTAAGGCGTAAGTATTAATGGAGTCGTGTTTAGTTAACCCGGGTCTAGCCTCTAGAGAGGCTGCATAACGAATAAAGTTAAGAAAAAGAAATAACTAGGTGGCTGCGCGCTAGTCGACAGAGAGTGAAGGTTAGCTTAGGAAGCTTAAGGTTAGGGAGGGGGTAGGTCTAAGGTACTGTTACAGGATTTAGTCGGGCATTGGTTTGCTTCCTTGAAGACATTATAACGTCAGATAGGCTTGGTAGGAGCGGGCTTATAATAGGGTAGATACATGGCAAAAGCGAGGGCATCATGGATGTGCTGTGTAATTACTGTATAGGCGTATTCTTTTGTGCAGGGTTTTGATATTTTACATGGGCCCTTTCGACGACCGTTCTGTCTGCATGCGCACGTCAGTAAAGATCTTAGGTTCAGGTCTACCACTACGTAGTTCCTTGAGCTTCAAGTCTATCGTGTGTTGAACTGTTAGATAGATATAAATTATAACTCGTCCTCCATTGTAGGTTAAAAAAACCAGCAGTCAACATGGGTACTAGTGGAAAAGGGTAGTTTTTGCTACTGAAGTAGGAAAGTATAAGTTTAAAGTGAACGGGAGTTGGTTTTGCTTTACGAAAGAAGATAAGGCTTGCAGGTAGATAGATAGATAGGTAGGGTAGCAGGAAACAAAGGATAAGGTCCAACTGTCTTAGCAATCAGAGACCCGGACAGGACAGATAGCTGTAGCTATAGACACTGTTTTGCCAGAGCCCAAAATCCAGTAGGAAAGAACCACGGAAACAAATGAGGCCGCCATTCTTTGTTTTTCCGTTACAACAATGTAAGGCAATGAAACAATTGCAAGCATTAAAATACTTAGCATGATATATGATTAGAATGGTACAGTTAATATCTGAACACGCGCGTAGATAGATAGAGATTGGTTGTCTGGTTTATTTGGACTGAGTGGAGAACAAGAAGCAGAAGCAGAAGAAGAGGAAGCTTAAGATCGTCGTGTGTGCATAAGATTGGGTGATCATGGGTTTTTTTTTTGTTTAGTGTCTGGGGGTTTCAAGCAATAGCATTTTTCTTCGTCTATGTGCGTTTGGAGAAAAAAAATGGTGTGAGGGGTGCATGGGGCTATTGGGTGACAAAACTGTGTGCCTTATGTTTCCATAACACATTTTTGAGAAGGCTCCCCAGCTTTTTCCGCAAATTTTTTTCTGGATGTGTGTATCCTGGTAAGAAACATTGTAGTAGCGGAACCTTGTATGATCGAAAGCTCGTCAACAAACCCCCTAGATTCATATACATTAAGCATATGCATCAGGCATCTACTTGGACCCAGTCCTCGGTACCGATGCGGTGTTCCTTACCGTTCATCTACTTATAACTTGTTAACATTTTTTCCTCAACCCCCCTCCAATTCCATTCCATTTCCACCGTTGGAGACCAATGATCATCATAACTAGTACTATTTAACTAAAATAACTAGACAACTCACATAGCCCAGACCCCATAACCATAACATACGCACACGCAACACACACACCATTCATGATGAAACTCATTACTCTATGCCCAGTTCTACTGTGCGCAAATAGGCAGGCACAAACCGTTCCTTGCAAGAGCTGCAAAAAGTACAGAAAACGGACGGATGTATGCGTACGTGTTTGTGTTTTGAAATATTGAGATATTCATTCATTGGGTAATTAAAGGACTCAGTGATTATCTGAGGGGATGGGATATGAGTGTATGTTGGGCCTAGTGTGTGTTTGTGACGACAACCATAGTAGCACATGTCTCAAAAACGGGATAAGTAAGAAGTCCGATAGGTGCGCTCGGGTACAAGCGAGGTCCGACAAGCTTCCCAAGTTCTTAAGTCCAAGTAGTAGGCACTTCACTAACGCGATTGCCAGTAATTGAACATATAATATCATTTGAAGCGATTTGAATTTATCAACCATTAGGGAACTTCGAACCTCTCTGTAAGTAGAGCATACGAATCTAGTTGATGATATTGCATATATGGATACATTCGTGTATTGGAGTAAAACTTAGGTAGTGACGGCGCGTGCCCATGATAACAGTTTCTTCTTTAGGGAGCCAACTGTAGTGCAGCATTCACAGAAAAATCACCCGGAAAGTGGCCACCAAACCGCATGTGTGTTCGAAGTGCCACCCGTGCGCAGTTTTTCGTCTTAAGATATCTAGGGAGTTCACCTTTTTAGTTTTGAACCATAAAGTATCTTAGAAAGTGAAACTCGGAAAAAAGTAAAAGAAAGTAGTAAGCTCTAGGAGCCTGAGTTGTGCTCCTGTAGACAGAGCAATATCATTCGGAACGACTACCATCATCTCATTCTCAGGCTCAGGGGCAGGTGCTATGCTACATTTAGGGAGCCGGCGCCTAGGGAGTTAAGAGAAGAGGGAAGAACGAATGGGATTGGATAATCATGGTTACGATCTAATACGGTTTGCTGGTCTAATCAAGATCGGTCTTTCGCCTTCAATTCATACTCAAAGCCAAGATCCAGGAAAATGATACATGTATTCAAGTTCAGAAGTCTTTAATAAAAAAAAAGTTTCCAATTACAATTAAAGGCTCTTCTTAAATACTACCCGGAAGTTTTGAGGGGTCATGTTTTAGCGTGAGTTCACCGAAGGGGCAAGAACTTGGCCTTCACATCGAAACCGTAGTTTTCGGCCGCAGACAGCCCCCGCTTTTATCAGATAGTGAGTAGTTTGGAGCCAAGCTTCGATTTACTCATAGTTCTTACAACAAGGTACACGTGTGTGATTTGTCTGAAAATAGGAGATACTACGGGAAGGAGCTCATCATTCATATGTGGAAAGTCCGAGCAGTTAGTTAATGGGGCCCGGCACTACCGAAATGGCCAGGCTGGACGGCTTTTTGGCAGTTTTATAAAGCGAGCTCTAGTTGCTTTCTCTCTCTTTTACTGTATAACTGTAGGTAGAGCGTACAGTTTTTATTGAACAATACAATGACATGAACTATTAGGCAGTTTTCGCTTGAAGGCAGATTACTGAGTCAGTTATATGAGGCAAGATTTAAGGAGCCGGCGCACCGTCATTCATTACAACCAAATACGATGGAATATGACCATCAACAGTTTGGTTTTTTTCAACTAAAATTGAAACACTCAATACCATAAAACCATTTTTGTAAAATAGCAAGTTTTTAGGAAGCTTAGCAATATCTAGTCTTGCGAGTATACACTTGCTTGCTTGCTTAGAGGACCGGCTAGATACATGGCAAGTCATGATACGGCCCGGCAGCTGACACCTAAGCCTTGTTGAATTGAGGGGATAGATGGGTGTTTTACAGTTTAGCTAGTTTCATCATTCATTATGATCTCACCGACTTATAGAACAATGGAAAGTTAAGCTGAAGACTAGGTTGGGTTTAGTTACACAGCTTCTTGTATGGCAGCCACGAACGCTTAGCTATCCTAAATATCATATAATGATGGTGTACTGGCGACTCATGAACGAATGAGACGGACAGACAGTGAATGAATAACGAAACGAACGAATACATAGTACTGAATAGATGCCGCGAGGCTGACAATCCCAGATATCGATATCGTGGTTTTCTTACCTGTCCGCCGTCTTCAGTCATTTTTTCACCTAAGAGTGGAAAGCAGGCTTGGGGTGTAGGTGTAGGTATCATCACAGTACAAGGGCTGTTAACGGTGTGAACTTCAAAAGGGGGGCTAGTTCAACAGATCAACAAACCCTGACTCAGTTCCGACAGTAAGGAAGGGGTCCAAGTTTTGGCACGCAGCAACACTATGCAGAATATCATCCGCCACTAGTGTCAGTTTGTCCGAGGTAAGATTTAACCCGGTGCTACTCCGGACGGTTCTATAAGCACGTCCTATTTGGTTCCCTTTCTTTTAATAAAAAAATAGAACCGCCTCCTTAATGAATGGGAGAGGCTAAATGATTTGTCCCGGATTCCACAAACTGAGAACTAAGACTAAGTATGTATGGATAAAAACATGGAAAAGAAAACCCTAAATTTGAGGCAGAGAGCTAGGAAAGGGATTCAGGGGAGAGGAAGAAGGAGGAGCCTCAGCCTGAGGCGTTTAGACCCGAGTTCTCTTACAAAACTGATCACAGTAATTACCATTTAAACTATGTTCGAGATCGTACATACTTCATCATCGACAGTATTCTGAACGCTCGTTCACGGTTTATACTAAAACTATTACGACGCACGACGCACGATCGTTGGAAATACAATCCTGATCGTATCTAGAGTATCTAAGGGAAAAAATTTTTTTATTAATAGTCTGGTGTAGACGTCGTGTCTATAAGGATTCGAGATATTACAGTTCCTGTTCCCCTCAATTATATAACTTCTCACTTGTGATTTATTACTTTTTTTTAGGTCACTCTGCCGGGCACGTCTTACATAGGTGAGCTTCTAGAGAGTCCATCCTAGATGTATTTAAAGACAACAAAGAGTGATTTATTTTTTCAGAGGAAACGTCTATACCAAGTAAGACCCACAAGATAAAATGTTTTTAACTTTTCTGGAAAACGTGGCCCTTTTGCCTCCGAATATGTTACTTTTGTCCCGATTTCTTTTTTACTTTCGCCTCAGTTTCCTTCCACCTTTACTTTACATAGTGAACAGTGTATCCGCAAGTATGGTAAGTCAATATAGTAGGTGTAGAATAGAAAAACCCATTACGCCAGTCCACTCCGAGTGCTTATGGTCCGCAAAGATTCCAGTTTTTTCAGGTAACGTTTACGTCAGATTTCGCTCTCATTATAGAACGATGATTGAACCACCTCAAACTTTGTATTGGGCCTTACCTGACCAGCATAGAAATTTTGGTACAATTTGAACACCGATCATCTCTGACAGCTTCAACCTTTATATGCATAAAAGCTCCAAACGCAACGCGCTGCACGGTCGAGTTTTAAGTCCATAAAAAATGATTTTCAGTGCGCAGTGCCCCGGAACTCGCTTAGATAAACCAGTGCCATTGCCTGTATAGTGTAACGCGCTTAAATTTGCACTGTCATTGCACTATGATAATAGCAAACGTTTTTTCACTCTTTTGCGCACAGTCGTTTTAACAATGTACAAAATACGTGTAGTTGGGTTTTGTCGAGTATAGAGTTGTTGGTGAGTCAAGGTGTTACCACTCACCTATAACGGTCCTGGTCTTTTTAACGGGGATATTAGGACATACGAAGTTAAAAAAACTTATATACAAAGACGGTAAGATACAGGTTTATTTCATTTAGAATTATAGTGATATCTAATGATATGTTATTTGTACATAAGGTCCGTTTGTTTCAAATATCGTTACAACTCCGTTAAGAAAACTAACTAAATACTAATTTTCTTATACTCCACTTTGGTATAAAGTCCCTCCAAAGAACGTTTAAAGAACTTAAAATGTGAACAGTTGGATTTAATTGGACATAGGGTTATTTATAGAACAAGATATGACAGGTAATTCACAACGGTGTTGGTTTTATTAATGGGGTTGTTAGGATATCTGAGACAAACGGACCTTATGTACAAATAAAATATCATTAGATGTCACTGTAATTCTATACGAAATAAACCTGTATCTTACCTTTATTGTATATAAATTTTTTTAAGTTCGTATGTCCTAACATCCCCGTTAAAAAGACCAGTACCGTTATAGGTGAGTGATAACACCTTGACTCACCAACAACTCTATACTTGAAAAAACCTAACTACGCGTATTTTGTACATTGTTAAAACGGCTGCGCGCAAAAGAGTGAAAAAACGTTTGCTATTATCATGGGCAACGGTTACTAGAGACGTTTCATTTCACTTCACCCGTTCATACCCTCGAACGTGATGTTGACTATAAAGAAAGCTAATCTTTGTTTTAACTTCCAGGAGTGGTGAGGAGTCATGATACGTGTTAGGGACTTCCTAAGTCTATAGCTAGGCCACCTATCTAGCCGCCTATCTACAACTTCTGAGTAATCAAGTGAAATTACACATGAGACTGATACATAAAGATAAGTTATCAGTTAAGTGAGGGGTTCTCGCTCG
>ML179156.1:0-103312 GCA_004369135.1 Dendrothele bispora CBS 962.96 | reverse complement strand
TAAGCAAACATGTGCGGTTTTTTCGCGACCTGTAGAGAATTATGCAAACGTCAGTACAGTGGACATCCTTCTGGGAAAGTTTGAACGGATCTTCTCAAGGTCTAGTGGCTGCCCTACATTCAAGTACATTGTCCTAACGTCAGAAGTTTTTATTCGCTTATGAATAAGCACTTATAATCATTTCTTCGCAATTTTATTTCCGACTTTTTGAGCTCGAAATTCGAGTATACTAGGCGCATGAAAAATGCAATAGGCATGTAGAAGGACAAAAAAGTGATGGTGAGATTTGAAATTCGTCTTCTCATTGGTCGTGCATGATTTTCACATAAAAAAAGATAAAATCTTTATCAAGAAAAGATTTTGACTTATTCTTTCTAGATGATGTGCCGTCACTTGAGATTCATTTCGAGCTAAAGCTGACACAATCTTGTCTATGACCGTCGACCGAGGTGGTGATAGCGTACCGGATGCAATGGTCGGATCCGTGTACGGTATCTCCAGTGCTCAAACATTTAACCTTTGAAGAACCACTTAGAATCAAACGGCTTGCCGAATCTGAAATGTGATGATATCTCCATCGGATTCAATCAAGAAATGTAAATGCGGTCTCATGCACCTCTGTCTTGTCTTTCCTCTTGTTTTCCAAACGATTCTTAAATCTTCATATCTTCAAGTAGGTCTTTAAACAAAGCCGGAGACCAAGCGATCCAGAATTCTTGATTGATTCTTCTCTAAGTTTAGGTATCATTTCAAATGCGAGAGGATAGTCCCGAATTCGTATATTCTCTGGTTCTATTTCAGGTTATCTGCGAGATACTGCTTGGAGCAACCATTGCTATCAGTAATACTGATGCCATCGGCACCGTTTATACATCAGTTCGTCATATCCATCATGGATCAGGCTGAGTTCCTCCGTACTATTTAGTTACTGCCATCAATAGCCTAGTGCCCATGACCCTTGAGCTCCACGACTAGTCGGACTATCTGACGTTCATTTCTACCCGCGAGAAGTACGAGAGTCGTGTATTTGTGGCATAAATAATCAATGTCCGTGAACTCGAACCTCTGTTCACCGGACCAAGGGTTTGGATATATGTAGATTGACAAGCTTGTTGATTTGGCATGACAATGGTAATAGCTATAGTGCTAAACACCCAGCCTAATATTGATACAAAATGCCATGGCCACAAGTTCGACTTTTCTAAAAGAAACACTGGCTCAGCTTTACCCAAGGTACCATCTGACGCAAAGAGCGTATCCTGGGAATTTTTCTTCTCCGTTGATTAGAGTTCAGCGCTCGCCGCCACTCGGCAACACGAGACTTGCGGTTTCAATTCAACACGGTGACAGTTCTACGTATAAGCACCTTTACTCCAAACTGATGTTCTTCTCCGAAAATTCCCAGACTTATTTCCTTCCATTCTCCAAAATTAGGATTGTACGGAGCAACGGTATGCTTGGGACTGTACTACCAAACCACCTATAGGGCTGTGATACTTACCTGGCATTACGAGAGTTATGCATGGCATGATCTGCGTCGTCAATCTAAGAATCATATCAACGCCTGCGAAGGCAGTGCTCTACAGTGGTTGAAGGTACCGTCGGCGCACAAACAAGTCTCTAGCCCAAACAAGTAGGTAAGTATTACTAGAATTCGAAGCAGCACCTTCCCAAGTTCTTCTTGACGTGCGACAGAAGGGAAGGATGGTCAGGTTTCAAACAAGTCGTCGGAAATCAAAAACCTTGCGGCCACTGCCGTGATTTTACTAAAGTGACAAAGCGACAGGATGAAAGCAACTGAACTGATGACAGGATATCCTCACGCCGTTTTTTTTTTCGGAAAGGTGAAGCCACTAGAATCGAAGCTCCTGTTATGAGGTTAGTGTAGTCAAAGCGTGGCTGAGGGCGGTAATGAGTCAATAAATTTAAGCTCGCTATCTAAATCTATCCTATATGCATCGAACTTGGAAATACAGTCTGGGAACATGTGAGAATATGAAACCAATATCGCGGTAGGTACTGGCGCGAAACCCACGAGTAGGGAAACTTAGTACATCCAAGATTTAACCACCTTATGCCTGTCAGTAATCTGCGTTGTACTTACTCTCCGAAACAGTTTCACCAGGGTAGGGATATACATACGAATGTTCATGAACCGAAAAGATAGGTACCCAGGGGTGGCATCCTTTCAGTCACTTCAATGTAAATCAGTAGCAATGGTAATGCATTGATCTTGAACCTTCTGTTCCGGTAAGGAGATATGGGCGGTATACATATATTCAAAGAACTAGGTTCAAAGCGACTGGACCAAGGATGTCAAGCCCAGTGAGTAAGATTGTTGAATCATCGGCAACGACTTCGTACTACATAATACCCCACCAGTCACAAAGAAAGTTTACATAAGGGAGCTTGGTCTACTCAGTGATGCTGTGCATAGGTTCAGTCCAGCATGTATGTAGCAAGGATCTATGAGCATCATTGATAAAAATGGCGATCGTGAACCGAAAGTGATCAAGTAAAAAACTAAAATATGCTTCGCATTGGTGACCTGCGGCACCACTGCATAAGGCGTGATCGGAGTTTGAAATTGCACAGCCTCAAACGCCAGCGCAGGTGGCTGTGCATTGCATTTAGGGTCACTGCTAGATAATGGGTTTCGCTCCGCTCACCCAATAAGAAGTTAAGGACAAGTGTGATTGTCCCTCTCGATGAAAATTTGGACCCTGGCTTAATCAAAAGTCCATCAAGATTCTGGTGTAAGGGTGTAAACCTGTCTCCAAGTCTTCAAATCTTTAGGGAAAAGAGCTACTTCTCTCAATTGAAGTCAGCTTCAAAAGCTAGAGATTGAGTTCTCTATAGACGTAATCAATCAGTATCACAGTTCTCACTAGGAATAAGAATTGTACACATCTTATTTGCCGTTGTTCCCTTGAATCCTGATACGTTTATTCTTCCTATGTCCAGGGGCTTTCTTGTTGCTCGGACTTTACCCCGGTGGGACTGGGTAGATCTGCTTGGCACTTTTAGTACAAAACTGTACTCAGTACTACCACTCATTACTTACTCATTATCCGATCCGCGAGCCTTAATAACCATAGAATTCTTCGATAAATTTTAAATTCACAAATACTAGTTACTAAATGCTCAAGCGCTTATGACTGACTTACCTTTTTTTACTCGGGCTCACGTCTTGCTTCGAAGGTTTTTTCCATCATTCATAATTTGACTTGGATCATTCATCATTTATTCATTGTAAGCTCAACAAGCAACCGGACTACCGCTTGCTCTTTTTCTTGTATATGTACACCGACCGTGATTTCGAGCATCTCAAAATAGGTACTTCAGTTCCAAACCCTTATATTTCTGAAGAGTTGATATCCTCTCTCCAAATGTCAGGGACGCTACACCTCTAGTTCCAATGCTAACCATGTTCCTTATCCATAGGCGGCAGCACCTGTTATATCAAATGCCGCTCGGCGAGTCACGTGCATCCCTGCCGAGTTTACTCCGAAGGTTCAGTATAAGCTGCTTACATGATGTGGCGGTACCGAGCCGCGCGGCATCCGATACGGTAATTGTGTTGCCTCTGTATATTCATGACCTGAAACTCAAAGTAGGTGGGAACAGTGAGACTTGATGACACCTGAGACCGCATCTGCAATGTGAAAAATGGCATATTGTGTGAGTCCTGTATGTATTCACCCCAGCATAAGCTATCCATATAACCTCTACGTTGATGGGACCGAGTTGGGCTAATGAAATACCAAAAACTGTTTCTAAAAATAAGGCCAGGTTTCGAATCGCAGATGCGATTTATTTCTGGATTTATTTATCTGCTGAACAATTTTACATATATATGTACACAGTATACTACTGTTATGTATGTAACTCAAATCAGAAAAGTCTCGTCGAGTACACGATGGCACTTCTATACTTCTCAACGGGAAAGCCGAGTCAACAAGCTTATTGATGTGAATACATATTTGCGTTATGACTTATATTAAAGAATTAAAGAATTCATTCAGAAACCGTCGGGGATTGAATTTCTGCGAGGTTGATAGTCCCTGTGAACCGGCGAGAGCCCTGGAAAACCGCACTCCCGCGACCGCGGATACTTAGGATGTGTTGAATGTTCTCTCCCTGACTTTTCAATCTCTTAATTCGTTTCCGTTTCTTCAATTCATTCAGACCCTAAGGGACAAAATATCAGAACCACGAAAGCTTTTAGCTACATAGTCGTTTAACGCTTCGCCATAACCCCAATTCTCACCCCCAGACTTGTCGTACTCGGGCAACTGAATTCAAATTTCCTTCCGGCCGTTCTTTCCTCACTTTCACCTTCACTGATCCTATTCCTTTCCGAGTCCTCAAAACTTAGTCGATAGACTTATGGAAGCACAAGATTGCATCTTTTTTTCGACTCTGCAGAGGGCTTGGTGAATAGCTAATACCCAGTTCCAGCCCAGTTACATATGACACATATCATACACAGAGAGTGGCGAGGGAGAGGATTATTTGATCTTTCTATCCGCACTTCATCACTTATTTCAGGCTAAGGCTGAGTGACGCGTGCATCGAGTACACACAATGCTGTCTCTCATACATATATGGACTTTCCTTTCTTCGCGACGTCATTGTCCCTGAACAGGTCGTTACACTCGCCCTTGGGGAGTGAACCGAACATTGAATAGAAATCTATAGTCAGGAATATCCGAATACACATTAAAGTGAAAGTGAACCAATAGACCGCATCTGCAACGCGGAATTTTGAGCGTTTTTATTTAGTGAAAAACAATCCAGATTTATTTAGGCCCCACCTGAGAAATCTTTAGAGTTGGCAGTAAGCAAAATTGCCTCCAAGTCCTCTAAATTGGTGCAGGGTGCCAATCTGAACTTCAACCTTTAGCGACACCTTATTCACCATGGTCCACAGACGACATGAATGAAGCATTAGACATTTAGCTTCCATTATGGAGCTGGACAGATCCTTACACTTGTGATGATATTGGATGTACGGACGTCGAGTTCAAGCTACTCAAGCTACTACTGACCCCACACAGGCTGTCAAATCATTTTTCATTAGCCCCAATTCCAATTTTCATTAGCTCCATTCTCATTTTTCTCAGTCGAGCCAACATATTTACGCGTTGCAGATGCGGTCTAATGAGTCTTCAACATCTATCCGCCGATCTATCCACCGGACCGATATCTGGGACTGTACATCGTACTGAGGAGTGGTGAGGGCCTTCGATTTTGTTTGTAATCGAAAGAAATATAGTATAAGGAACACTACAATCACCTCCTGACCTGAACAGGTAGTAGTCAAGATTCAAAGAACAGAGTTCAAAAAAGGGAACCCACAAGGATCCAGATTGGAGACATATGTAGCCACACGATCTGTTTGTTTTTTACTTCAAGGTGTTTGAGTTAGACTTTGGCCAATAAGCTGAACTGACTGCAACAGCACTTCTAGTAAAATATTAGTACCGGCGTATCTAATAAATACCTTTCTGTTCCGGTATATTAATACTTGATCCCACGATCATGACCGGCGTCACAGCAACGTATTTCCTTCCTTCAGGGAGCCTGGCGACGGAGTTTGAACCTATGATAGAGGAGAATCAGTGTCCACGAAGATAAGTAGCTGTATATCATTTGATACAGTAGGCCGACCGTAAGGAGTCGTACCTGTCGCCCGAGTTCGATGTGGTCCTATTTCAGGCTACTTATCTGGATGTCGGAAGCCTCTGATTCCTTCGGCCGAGTATCAGTTAATGGACTCACTCCAGGTCTCGTACTTGCCCACTTCACTTTACGATGTAACTTTACAGAGATCATTGGGCAACGGGTAGATACTGGATTCACACTTACGTTACTGTCACGTTTCGCGCAATGTCAGTTACCGTGACCGAATAATATTAAATATATTTCCAACTCCGACAGTCTCTACTTGCCACAAGTTTGACATGGTTTCAAAGATGCGACCAGTCCATTCAGGGGTTATGTTTTAAACTCCACCAAATTGGTAGGAAGATATTTCTCTCACTTTAGACCTCATTTGCAATGGACTTTTTTGACCTTAGAAACACTTGGTTTTCATGAGCCTCACCTGATTACCCAAAAAGATAAGATGTAGATGATATAACTGAATGGCATGAACGCCTACGTGACAAGTGACATTTCATTTCCACCTTCCTTTGACTCCGCTTTCATTTTTTCTTTAGCCCTGTTTTCATTGTATAAGCCTCCGTTTTCCCGGTGCAAAAGGTCTTTTCAATTTTTGTAAAATAGAACACCCAGAATGAACCATATCTGCAAAGGAGACTTTTTTATTTAGTGAGAAACAACAGAAATTTATGTAGATCCTACCTGAGAGATCTTCGAGTGGATACATTCTGCACGGGCCTTCTCACTGGTTTTTTTTTCATTACTTAGTTTTAACTCTTCAGAATATTAACTCCCCTTGTCCTTGACATTATAGAGCTTAGGAATATCTGTGCTGCAGATGTGGTCTGATAATTATTTTTTTAAAAAAGGGAATCTATGAGATCTATGCTAGTCCTAACATAAAGGTTGCTAGCACGCAGCACGCAGCATTATCAAAATCATATTTGGCACTTGCTCGCAAGTCTTATGACAGCTACTACATACATGCTAGAGCTTGTATCAAATTTACCATTAATGACACTAGTCAAAACATTCTCTTGAGCCCAGATTTGCGGAGTCCGACTCCGAGGAGGAAGAAGGAGAGGGGACTTAGGGAAAGGATCGAGAGACGGAGTTTAAATCCCAAAAGAAAAGGTACAAAAATAGGTATGTATGAATCAAGAGTCAAACACCTTAGGCCCTGTTTGGTAAATCGGAGAGGTAAGTAATTCCTCCGCCAAGATAAAAAAATAATTTTCTTTCCCTTGGTTTATCCTGCGTGGATATCTTGGCAGGCCTCATCGTGGCCCAATTTAGAATGGAGCCTGTTTGACTGTGATCACCGCTTACTATAAGACGTACACAACGACGCACGTTTTTGAACCTGGGGAATGACTGACAGCCTTGACTCAGTCCCAAACAACTAGACAACTTGATCGGGGGGAAAACTTCAAGTGTGGCAATTGTCGGGAACATGACACTACTATGGATGTGGATGTGGGGTTCGGACGAAGGTGAGAATCCACTTTTTTACTGACTTCTGCCGCCTGTCCATTCTTTTGGTGCTATAGCTATAGACCCTAACAGTCGGAGCGCCGTAGATAAGTCATGATACATAAGCAGGTAAAGTAGTAAGTAAGTGACAGACAGGCAGAGTAAGCAAGTACTCAGCGGTCATGTGGTAGTAATATACTATAAATCCTATCGATTCGCAAGGACCGACGGTATGTTCTTCGACACATTGATTTGGGTTGGATCAGAAGTCGAATTGAAAGGTAACAAGATATTCAGCCACTCTAGTATTACTTACTACTTTGATCGATTTGACATTTTGTGGGTAGATAGGGGAGTTAAGTTGTTCCGGATCCACAGTCGACGGCCCGGCATAGTACTGAACGGTACATAGATCGGCCAGGAGATTCGTTCGTTCGTTCACATATGAGCGTTCTGATCTATAACGATTCGAAGGATTTTTGAATGATAAAATGTTTTTACCAAAATACCATAACTCACGAAGTTAAAATCAACTTTTTTTGGTTTGACAACTACCAGTATAAGGTAGTATAAACCAACATTACTTACTGCCACGCGGCCGAGGAATTTAGAACGGAGTATTTACTGAGTCATAGACGGAAGTTCGCTTTTGACGGATTATCAAGTACAGTAACATAACAAGTTATTTTTGACATGCGAGATGGATGTCAATATGTCATTTTTTCTCTCTTTCGTTGATCTCGAGCGAAATATTTTGACGGTTTTTCGGCAGTTCGGACCGGTAAAGCCATCACGGCCCGGGGTAATTGATTGGCGAGCCTGAAAGGTGTATACTTACTACTCGAGCAGGGCATCATAGAGGATAAAAGTCTGTTTTAGTGTGTGCACATGGAACAACATTCTTGATACTCATTTAGCTTCGAACCGAGGTTTGATGAGTGATAGACTATTTTCGCCCCCGACAGACGCCGGTTTTGATGCCAAAGCTACACTTCTGGTTCAAGAACGGGGAAGCCACTTGAGTGCGATTTTGTACTGGGGAGTTTTGAAGGCCCATCATACATTCTTCTCGAAATTAACATTAACCTTTGAAAAAAAAATTTTTTCTGAAGACTTGAACTTATGTACATAGTAAAAGGACCTAGAACCTAAGGTCATACTTAACTTCCGCTTTCTGGCTAGAACTAATCTGGTCGTTTGGCATAATCTGGCATGGTACTAATAGGTTAGGGTAAGAAAAAAAGGGAGAAGAGAATTGAGGGATCCGCGGCCGAGGGATTTACATCGTATCGCTGACGGGGACTCGGACTCTTACTCTACTACCATCAGCAAGGCTTACTATAACGAGACAGATGTCCTCGTGTTGAGTCCGAGGATCTCGAATGATTGAAAGAAGATGAAAAAAAGGCTCAAAACGAAGGATTCTATGAAATACCATGTCGGGAAGGAGTTTTTGATTTTCTTCACTGGGTCTGTTAGAGAGATCTATAGAATTCTGTTTTTTGGACGCGTGCCCACCGTGAAGCTCGTGTGTACGCCAACCACCGGTGAAAGGCCCAACTAAAAAGACACTTACGACGTGATGTCAACCGAGGGATTTCTTCTTTGACAATAGTACCCGTGCGCGGCAGTGATGGATTCAAAATGAGGTTATGTGCTTACATAGGTATATACGTTATAGTAGTTGATCTAAGCATACGAGATGAATGTCTCTCCAAGCTTCAAGGGATTACCAACTATTTAAGTTTAGCGAAGTTTACTATAATACACAAGTTAATGACCGTTAGTGCAATCACTTCACGGATGATGAACCTGAATTCTTGAACCCTTCGAACAGCCTGGAGCGAACATGGGTTGGGTTGGTTGGCTTGAGGAATGAATAGGGCAAAAACTCTGTACACGATGATACCAACAGCAGTGTTTGTGTGTGATCCGGGTTGTATGTGAGTATAGGGTAGGGGAGTCTATTAGTGACTCAGGAAATTAATGGGTTATTTACTTATAGAGTTATAAAGTTTTGTGTTTGTGCATGCGCATGTAGGCAGGCAAAAGGCATGAAAAACGTCGAGAACGTTCCTTGCCAAACACGGACGGATAAACGCGTGTCATCTTGACCCGTATCTCATTACTCAAAGTAGTACTTACCACACACACAACGCACACGCATACAATACCAATACCCCAGACCCGATACACTCAACAGATCAATAAAATCAATTTATCATGATCAATACTACTAGTAACCAGAGGTTGCCACCTTTACCTTACCTTAACCTCCCCCCAACTCCTTTTTTACAATTGTTCAATATTCATCTACTTGCCATTCCTTGTGGCGTAGCCATGGCTCCTGACCCAGGTTCATCTACGGACTACGTATACGAATTACATATACTTAGATCCCCCAAACAACTGCTCGAAAGCTAGTATGTTCCAAGGCGATGATGTTACAAAGAATGGTCCTATGTGTGTAGGTCTTTTTTTAAACGCCTTTTTCGACCCCTCGGAAGAGTTTTTACACAATACCTTTGTATTCCGTGTGTCAAAACAGTGGGTTATCGGGGTACATGGGGAGTGTGGTAAAAAAAAGAGGTTTGCGTGTATCTGCTTCTTTTTACGATAACGAACTTTTGGGGGTCTGTGATTTGTTTTTTTTTTGGGTACTAGTGGGTTAGAATACGTGTGTGCTGCTAGAATTCGAAGGAGAAGACGAAGACGAAGAACAAGAGGTGAGTCAGGTTTATTTGGTCTGTTGGTTAGAGATAGATAGATGCGCGCACAAGTCTATAATTGACATGGTAAGATTAGTATATAGTACGATTCATAAAATTACGAACGTTAACAAAGTAACGGAATGTAACAACATTGCCTTTTTGTTTCTTACCGCCGGAGTAAACAAAGGCACCAAGAAAGGATGACCTAAAACCCGTGACCGTTTTGTCACAGATATCGATGTCGATATAGACAGGACAGGCCCAGAGACTAACGATTCTGTCAAACTGGAATGGGAAACAAAGGACGATGGATGGATAGATAGATAGATGGACGTTCGGAATAGAAGAAAGTGTTTCGTTTGGTTGAGGGCAAGTGAAATTTGAATATGAAAGGATGAAGTCATCGTTTTTGATGGGAAAAGGTGATCATGGGTACAACTGACGACCAAAAAAAATTGGATGTTACCTCCTGCTCAATATTAAATATAGATAGATTGTCAAGTTGTGTGCTATCTGAATTCGAACGAGTTCCTTGATGCATCACCATCTGGACTTGGATTCTAGAAATGACTGCACGCGTACGTCTGTCTTGCCAGCAGCTTTCCCGGGTACATTTTTATAGTTTTGGACGTGTTTTCTTATGCGGATATGTCATTAATGTGTCGTGTAGGTACTACGGGAGCGAAAACGGTACATAGATGGGATAATATTCGGGCGAGGATGGTTCGGATAGACTGCAATATTACAGAAGTTCCTTCGTTTGGTTACGGGCTGATTTAGGACATTGTCATGGAATCTGGATGGGGGAGGGATTGGAATTCGAAGGATTCGATTGGAAGTGAGAGACAGCTGATCGCGCGTCGGTGGATCAATAAAGAAAAAGAATTGAAATAAGCAATACGTCGGAGAGATCTCCGATCTGGGCCCAATTGATTTGTGCTGAGGTAATTATGAATGCGGAATTTCCGAGGGAACGGAAAAGTTTGGCTGGCTCGAAGCGGAGATTGAATCTGGATCTTTGCGCGGGGACGATCGACGGGTTGGTTCGTCTTCCTGATTTGGAGGCAACTAGGAACCTTGCAGGGGAAACGGTTGAGTAGTTGCGAGCCTCGTGGGGTTTCTGGGAATCTCCGACCCAGGGAGTTTAAATGGAGACATGGTCCCGGCCAGGTGGAAAAGAGACGCGCTTTGGTGGGAGGGATTGCTTTTTTGTCGAGGAGCGGTCGTTGCAAGAACCAGTCCCGATCCTTTTCGATCACATCCGGTGCCAAGGTCAGTAGTCTTTCATTTGAACCAACCCAAAACAATTTCCATTATTATTTAATTTTTTTTTTCATTAATCGAGATGTCTTTTTACTTATTAGCCCTTGCTCCCCTTTCTCCTGTTTTTGGTCCCAACCTTTTTCTCTGTGTCGTTGCGTATGTCATCGTCGTCGTCCTCGCCGACGTTCCAGACCGCACACATGCCTGTGTCCACTGTCCACGACCACGCCGACCCCCACGCAAACACCGACGACTCGTCCTATTCGTCCTACTACTATCCCGACTACGACTACTCCATAACCAAGATGCATCCCGCTACTGCCGTATACCAACGTTCCAGTCCCGGCTCTCTCCTCGACCTCCAAGTCGACGACTGGAGACAACCTTCCACATATCCTACCGATGTGAGTCTCTTCCTCCTTTAACGTTGTCTAGTAGTACACTCTTGTCGTTCTAAAACAAAAGAGCCCCTAGCCACCCCACCATGCCATGTTTGGCGTGAACAACTACCATCATCATCACCATCATCCTCATGCCGCCGCCTCGTTCACACTGAACCCTTCTTCTCTCCCTTCGTCTATCGCCGCGTCCCTCTCGAGCTCGAGCACCGGTTCGCTAGGTGGGTCGTCTGTAGGGTCGTCCTCCGTGCATTCCGTCCCTCCTTCGGCCTCGGCAAGTCCTCAACAGCAAAGCGCGGCTGTTGTAGGTACAACAGGCGCTCCTGAACCGGCTTCGAGTCATCTCAAGACCACTGCTTCTCAACACCACCATAACCTTCATTCTCAACAACACTATCATCATCATCATCCGAGTCACCATTCGAGCCATCCACAACACCTCGAACACCACGGAGGGTCGGACGGAGCCGCATACGTTCCTTCGTCTCTCTCCCCATCCATGTCCGCGCTTTCCACGGGCCTTCATGTTCCAGCTGTCGTCGCGGCCTCTTCTTCTTCCCATTCTTCTTCTTCCCCTCCTCCCTCTTCTTCTTCCGCCCTTTCCGCGAACTACACCGTCCCAATGTCATCTTCTTCCTCTTCTCCTTCTCTCGGTTCGTCGTTACCCAACGATGGTGTATGGAACGAACACCACCAACAACATTCCATTTCACCGAGTACCTCTCCTTCTCTTAATGGGCATCATCCGAGTTACTCGCTTCACCACCAACACCAACACCAACACCAACATACACAACAACATCATCATCAGGGTCAGGGTCAAGATGACCCATACTCGACGAACGTCCATACACCCGATTCTGTCTCAGGTTCGGGATCGAGTTCAGGGTATTCACATCATCCTCCAAACTCTACGAATTCTTCCTCTTCGTCTAGTAATACTGCTACTGGTGTTACTGGTAGTGGTAGTTGTAGTGGTGGTGGTATGTACGACGCTTCTCGAGGCGCATATATCCACTCTGGACAATCACCGTCTTCTTCGTTCAAAACGGAGGAAGACCCTACGGGAACAGGGACGACGACGACGATCGTCGAAGCGTGTGATCCGAGGTATTTGAGTGGAGTTCATCCGGATGAGTTGCATGGACATGGACATAGTGGGTCTTCTTCGACTCCTTCGTCTGAAGGGTTGGGTGATGATGAGGAAGAAGGGTTTGGAGATTCTGATGAGGAGGATGGAGGAGGTAGTGGAGAGGAGGATGGGGAGGAGGAGGATGGAGGAGAGGAAGGATCTGGTATGGGTATGTTTATGGGTTTGGGTACGGGGATGGGGATGGGGATGGGTATGCAGGGTATCGAAGGAACGAACTCTGGGCTGGATCTCGATTTAAACGGAAGAGAAGCGATCTCTCGATCTCTGTCTTCGAATACGAGGTCCACATCGAGGAAGCAGAAACAGACGACACGTCGCGTTGCTAGTTTCAAAACAAAGTCTTCTTCCAACTCCAAGTCGTTTTCGTCAAGATCGAAACAACAGGCTCGTTTGGTTGCGGCAGCTCAGAACGCGGCTCGGGTCGCTGGAAGACAGGTGATCGGGCATCGGTCCACTACGGCGACGACTACTCATGGGATGGATGATGTTCCCGCTACTAGTGCTAGTGGAGCAACAGGAGGAATGATTCAGCCGATGATGATGATCGTCGACCCTGACGAGTTGGATGTCTTAACGACATCGGGAATGTCATCGACGGGAAGAGCTCCTCCTTCGTTGAGGATCGATACTGGGTTGGCGAGAGCGGGTGGTGGCGGAGGAGGTGTTTCTGCTAATAGGCAGAGGAATCTTAAGATGGACGGTGTAGAGGGTAAAGAAATGGTGGAGCAGGATCTGCAGGAGGAGGAACTTGAAGAAGAGCCGGAATCGGAGGAGTACGATTATGAGGATCCAAGGGATGGAGAGTATGTTTACAGGGATAGGAGTGCGAGAGCGAGGATGGAGAGGGAGATGCAACAACAGCAACAGCAACAGCAACAGCAGCAGCAACAACATCTACGACAGCAGCAGCAGCAGCAGTATGGAATGGCTGTTCAACAACAACAACACCAACAACAAGTCCAGGGGATGGTACAACAAGAAGGAAGCTACCACCCCCTCGCTCCTGCTCCTCATCAACATTCACATATAGCCAGCCCAATGATGGACACTTCTTCTCCCTCTGGGAACTTGATGTCGAGTAACTTGTCTAGGTTAGGAGGTGGTGGGTTAGGAGGTAGTATGGCGAACTTGACGATTGGGATGAGGAGAAGAGCAGTTACGGATGCTGGGTTGCCTACGACTGCTGGGCATGGGTTTGGTGGAGGGTATTCGACGACCCAGGGTAGTGGTACTGGGGTGCAGGATGGGTATGCGTATAACGAAGGATGGGGTCAGACGGCGTTTGGTGGGCAGGGAGGTGAGTTGCTTTTTTTTTTCTTTCCTTATGTTCTTTTTTCCTCGCTGTGTTTTTTCTTTTTCTGTTTTCTGATGCGCATATATTAACCGCCTGTCACTAACTACGGTACCATTCTTCGCAGACTCCTCTTCCAACAACAACTCTTCGTACAACCAACAACAGCAGCAGTCGTCCCAGTCCCTACGTCTCCTAGCCTCTCCTATGCGTACACGGGCAGGAACGACGATCGGGGGATATTTCCCTTCTGTTGCTACTGGTGATTCGACGCATCATCAGACCGGCTCGACTTCGGCTTCGTCTTCGAGCCGAGGTTCGCCACATTCGCATTCGCCTAGTCCATATGGAGGTAGCGGCAGTAGTCGGTATGCGCCTTACCCTTCACCTCAGGGCCATGGAGGAGGAGGAGGACATCATCAACAACAGTCTTCGTCACACAGTCATAGCTCTCAAGGGAGCGGCGCTGCGACTACTACTACTTCAGGGTATGGCGATAGTCATGGATATCTTTCGCCACCTGCTCAGTATAGTAATAGCGATGTTAGTGGTTTGAACGGGTACGCTACGGGTACTGCTGCGACTGGCGGTGGTGGTAGTGGTGGTGCCACTATGCAGGGGTATGCGGCGCAAAATATGGCGATGAGGAGGTTGTCTTATTCGAGTGCGACTTCTGTTGGGAGTTCGAGGAGCTCGACGAGTGGGTCTGGAGGGAATGGAGGAGGGAATGGAGGAGGAGGAGGATATCAGGGTCAACCGATGACACCGCCTACACCATTGAGTCCTTTGACGCCGATGACGCCTGGGATGCAGGGTGTGTATGGGGGTTATAGGATGTCTGGATCGATGGGGATGGGGATGGGAATGGGAGGAGGTATGGGAGGAGGAGGTAGTATGGGAGCAGTAGGAGTAGGAGTTGGAAGGAGGTTCGGGTCGTCGACGTTCGAGACCTTCGAATGCTTTGCCTGCGCCGATTCCTGTGCCGAACTTGACGAAGAAATCGAGAGGGAGACGGGTGCCTACTGTAGGTAATATGGAGATTGGGAGGAGGAGTTCGATTACGGGAGGAGGAGGAGGGATGGATGAGGAGTATTATGGAGGTGGAAGTGTTGGTGGAAGTGTTGGTGGAAGTATTGGCGGAGTTGGGAGCGTTGGTGTTGGTGGTGGTGGTGGAGTAGGAGTAGGAGTAGGAGCAGGGACGGCAGTAGGAGCAGGGAAAGGAGGTAAGGGAGCGAGGATTCATACTTGCAAGGTTCCTGGATGTGGCAAGTGTTTTGCGAGAGGAGAGCATTTGAAGAGGCATGTGAGGAGTATACATACGTATGAGAAACGTGAGTTTTGTTTCGTTCTTTTTTTCTTTCTGTTCTCTTTCTTCTTCAAGACTTGATGACTGATTATTATTATCTTCTTTGTTTAGCACACAAATGCCCATACCCTGGATGTGGCAAGGACTTTAGCAGGCACGATAATCTTGGTCAGCATATGCGCGTGCATAAGGATTTCCGTCAAAAGTGAAAGGACCCGAGAGCGATTGGAGTTTCTCCCTGTCTTTTCCTTTGCTCTCTCGACCCTTTCCTTTCTTTCTGCTCATCTTCACATCTACATTAACACATCCACGGATACGCTGGCATATCCCATATCCCACTAATAGAAGTGGCGGCGGCGGCGGCGTACTGGCGATCCTTCCCTCCTCGTTTTATTTTCTCTATGTTCTTTATTCATTCTTTATTATATTATACATTATGGTGTTTATGCACATTTGATTCTCTTCTCTCTTTTCATTTTCTCTTTTTAAATTCATCTCACCGACTGACACTGTTTGTACTATTCTCCAACTGTCTTTTTTTCCCCTATTTATCTCACACGCATAAGCGGAACTATATCCTGGGCTTTCTCACTTTTTTCTCCCTTTTACTCTCTCTTTGGATATTCGGAATTGGAAAAGGGAGAATGGGTATAGAATTTATATTTTCTTCTTTCTCCTTTTGTTTTGAGTTTAATTGGACTGAAAAGTTATTTGGAATCACCAACGGAAGGAACGGTTATTATTTTCCATCGTCTTTCTTTCAGTTTACCTTATGCGGTCCAAAAGTTCTTTATCAGCGTTTCTTCCCTATTGTTGCTTCCTTCCTTGTCTTTTCTGTCCTCGAGCTCGCCTTGTCACAATGTTGGTAACAGTCGTCTCGAGCCGCCCGCTCTTGCTCCATTCTTCTCCCTTCGCCTTGGATTCATCATCACTTTTATAACACAAACGTCAAGAGGCACACCAAATAGTCTAAATCGGGTGCGCCCTAAACCTTCTTTCTCTCCCTTATCCTTCGTGAGGCCTCTTGACTCGGATTCTTTTTGATACCCGCCGCTCGCAAAATTCTTGTACGTGTGTCCCGTGTTTGCGCGGTGAATGCGTGCGTGTATACATGTGTAAACGTGTATGCATGTGTTGTGTGTAGCCATATCACCGTTCCAAATGGCTTGCTTCCTTCGCTTCTTTCCTCCCCGTGTGGTGTGTGTGTGGCCATATACCTGACGTATAAATGAATGGAATGAAACGGGCGCTTTTAGAAGCAACGAGCTCTCGGTTTTTCGTTCAGTCTATTCATTCATTCGTTTTCGCCCCGTTCGTTCGTTCGTCCCATCTTCGGTCCCATCATCTAACTGCCGGTGGTGGTGTTAATATCGCGACGATCGACCGGTAACTTCGGAGCGCTAAAAAAAAAATTCGTCAGACTGGTGTACCTCTTGTTTTTCCCGAGAGAAAAATTCGAGGTCTGTCCGTCGCCACCACCACCACGATACTAGCACACACACATGCACACACATACATTTTGCACCAATTGTTACACGTATACACAGGGATGAAAAAGAATACGCCGACATTACCCCTTCTTCCTTAGTCGAAAACCCCGTTTCTATCCTATCATCGGGATCTACGTATGTTTTATGGATTTCCTGGGATTCTGATTTGCTCTATCACCATGGGCAATCGATTCGTTGCATCCTGGTTCAAATTCGCATTTGCATTTCTACAACTCTGTATTGCATTTCCACACAAAAAAAAACATACACTTTTTCCTTTCGAATCTACTTTTGGACTATACTTTTTTTGTCACTCCATCATTATCATCACCCTCCATCATCCCATTTCATTGCTATTCATTCTTGTACCAACTTTGGACGGTTATATTTATCGTTCTCTTTTCCACTTCTCTCCTACACTACATACACACACAGACATTAAGCGCAAATCATGTATTTGACATCACTTATCCGTTTAACCTTTTTTTTTCTCTTTTTCACCGCAAAACATCTTTTTAAACGCATGTCATCTGTCACTGTCAGGACTCGTCATTCTATGTCATTGTATTTCCACATTGTTCCTTTTTTTTGGCTCCTTATCAAAAAAAGGCGTACCGGCTACATCAGCCGCTTTGCGCCTGTTATTTCCGGCTTATTATTTAATTCGTTGTTCATCCGTCCGTTCATCCGTGTCCGAACGTCTCCCCAACTCTATCACATATTATTTGCATGCGGACAATTTTTTATTTATGCTAGAGTTTCCCCCCTCTTTGCAATGGATAATCCTACATCATCTCTTCCCTCCTCCTCCCCCAAAAAAGAGATATAGAACACTCTATTAGTGCCTATTTATCGCTAGTGTACAAAAATCGCTCATACGTTCATACATACGATACATACTTCGTTGTAAATACTTTTACTAGCGCTTTACTCCTACTCCTGAATCGGAAAAAAAAAATTGACTTGTGTAAATGTCCGTCGATGATCTTGAATCTTTGAGAAATCTAAGACATTAGTGGGGCGGTCTCCGAGTCGGTGAATGCATAAAACATAAAACACGAAATGACAAAAGGCACGCCACCTAAAGTGAATTAGTGGGTTGCATCGGAAGGATCGTAGCGAGATTCGCGGAGATTTGGACGGAAGCTGGCGACAGACATATAGCCAAAACGGACTCAGAAAAAAAAACATTAAAAAAAGATAAATTTGACGTCCCCGCTGAAAATCAAATATCGGGCAAGCGTGATGGCAGGCCCATTTTACCGTTTGCCGCTGGCAAGGTGGTCCACAAAAGAGTCTGTCGCGGGAAGGGGCTTAACGGAGTGGATGATCGATCCAAGATGTATATATGAATATTTTGTCGATCATGTCCAGAGGTGGAGAGGAAGCGCAATTAGTGCATGTGCTGTACAGCAACTAATTCAATGAGGAATGTGGAAAAGGACCTCTTTGTGGCGTGGCGTATGTATAGGATACGAAGGCAATAAAGGTGACCATGGGTATTTGCCGGTTAATGTCGCGCTACATGCGAATCTGACCGACTTCAACGAATTCTTGTATCTATGCTAGTGTTTGGACAAGTGCGTTTTTTTTCAGACTAAAAGCAAACGCTAACGCTAGGCACGTTGGGTCCGGGAGAGATCTGTATTTCCTAGAACTAAGGAAATGTCAAAAATTCATTTCCGTCAGGTTCTAGTGCATCTCATCGTGAACGCCTATTTGAAAATCTGAAGATCATTTTCGTAATGTGACCTGGTCGATGAACGCATATGATACTACGTCGGCGTTTCGGTATTTCGATTGAAACTATAGGGGCCGCTCAAGAACGGCACAAAATCTATAGCCACTGCTGGCAAAGTGAAGAGGAGGAGGAGGTATGACAGGAATTTAGTTGATCATTTTGCTTGCAAGTCCTGGGTCACCTTTGTTGTCATGCCGCATATCCGTTTTTGAATCAGCTCAAATTTACCCCGCATGCGACACATGTCTTAAGCATGTCCGAACCACGCATCCTACAAAAAGTCACCACGTATTGAGCCGAGCTAGTACTTTTGGAGATTTCTAGACATCTGTCTTCTACCTACCTATCTACCTATTTGATGAGTACTACTAAGTCCGATTCATAGGCAACCAAGTGAATGCATTCCCTATTTGGAATAATATCTTAACATGAACTCTTCTTTCCTATTCATTCTATAGCAAAGGAAATTTTGACGTTTGTTTTTTTATTACCCGCTCAGCCCTATTAACGTAGAAACTACGAGATAGAACATGGCAACCACTACAAGACTCGATACCCAACAAATAATATTCTTCCCACTTTTTTCTTTATTTTTATGGGCGGAGAGTCCATTTTTCTATTCGAAAATTGATACCAAAGCCAAAGACAGACGAGTGAGGCGTTTTCTGAAACTCGTTAACCACCGATTGGATACACGTATCCCTTCTTTAATTCGAATTTCAAATGCCAGAAATACATATGTCAAGCCTTGTATTTGTCGAATACTTCTCTCCGCAGTTTCCCCGTGCCTCACAGCGAAAATACTTTTGGTTGTAGAATATTACAGGCTGGGCTTTGCTTGGACAATTTACGTTTATACTTCATACTAAATAGGTCAATTCCAATCTCGAAATGGTCAAGAAAAAGACATGATTGAACCTGATTCAATGAGCTGGTATGACTCTTGTCTGGAAGCTCAACAGACCGTGCAGGCCTTGCCCTCGCAATCTGCGGAACTGCACAAAGTATTTGTCAGTTCTAAATCTTTGTTTTCATGAACTTTAATTCAATCGTACCCAACCGTAACTTAAAACAATACCATACGAGACGCTGATTCGTTCCAAAGGTATGGCATGGAGAGCGTGAGTTTGTGATTTGAGAGATAGGATTCAATACCAGCTACTCTTACCAACTGTGTGGTCGTCTCTTGACATATCAGTCAACTGCGTAAAGAAGCTTTATCATATGTTATGACGGGCTTCATCAAGAGATACCGATATCTTTGTTATGTTTAAAGTTCGGAGCCGTAAGCAAGAGCTTGAGAACTTGAAATTATAGGTGTTCTATCAACACGTAAGTTACGTAGAACTTCTTTTGGGGAGAGTTCAACGACTTGAGGGCCTATAGCCTACGTATTATGATGCTGGGGTCATAGGCTTTGTCTATGTTTTCACGAGGAATGATGACAAAATTTTAACGTAAGTACAGCAGTCTCCCTTAGCACGCATGCGATTTCTAGGTGATTAGGACGACCCTCAAACAAATACTCTAGCTATGAAACTGTAAACGTGTAAGGACCTAGTTCATTCAAACGCTTTGGTTTTCCTCGTTTCGGAGTAATCCTAGTTCAGTCTTTTTCAGGTACATTCCTTCGAAAAATAGAACCCATGGGATTCGCGGTAATGATCATGGGAGTGTGCACCTGGCGGCAAAAAATGAAGCTGCTTCTTGATTCGGACATTTTACTGTTAATACTTTGTGTATGCTACTTTCATAGCACGACAGTTGCTGGACGTGACAAAATGTCCCGCCCTCCAAATTAGGAAATGTTACATGTCCATGAACCGGCTTCTTCAGAGACAGACTGGCAGTGCAGTGGAATAATTTACCAGAGCAATAGCTATAGTAGCACAGTGTTTCGTCACACTACCATTTCATTCGGCCGCAGGTTTTGAAGTGAGTGCGAAAATTGATATTTCTCATTGCGTTCGGCAAATTCCCCTTCTCGAGATATTTGTGAGTCCATTGGCTGACATACTTTCCTATGACTTGTAGTAGGAAATACCTCTGTCACGGCAAAAGGGCAGGAAGCACGGCCACATCCTCAAAAGGAAGGGGACAATGATCACGAATGATGTTTGGCATTTACCGGCACCTCCCAGCACTCAAGCAAGCTGTAAAGTACTTCAAAAGCGGGAAACGGAATTGTTCATTATGAAGTGCGCAGGGCCATGAGCTCAAAAATATGCCGCTATCATCAAGCTCGGTCTGATACCATTTAAAAATAATAAAAATTTGTTCCAAGCAGTTGAAGCTCCGCTCCGGCAAAGACAGGCTTTTTCGGCATGACTTCTACATTTTTTACCGTATGTTGAGATTTTCTGAACTCCGAAAGTAAGGTATTTATGTTTTCTTCCGATGCTATTCCGAAGGGTACCCATACTTATTTCTCATTACAGACAACGACACGTATTTTGAGTCGCAGTGTCGACGAAAGTCTCGTATGAGCAATTCAAAATGAACATCTTTCCTCTGGATAGCAATAACTACCGCAATCAGGCCTTAAAGCCCGATCAATAGAACATTCATACTTCTGAGAGCTTACATAGCTGTCGAATAGTGAGTCAGAAAACCGTTCAAGACCCACGAAAACTCACGAGGAATCGCCGAGGTAAACTGATGGGCCGCTATAACGAAACACTCGGTGTGCAACTAGCCACAAATCCTCTTCTTGCGAAGAAATGAACGGGGACAAGTCTGTTATGCCACCAGGCTGTCTATTTCCAGAAAAATGACCGCGCGAAATCTATCATTCTAATGACATGTCAGTAAATGAATGAGAATACACCCGAACCACGTCGGAGTGACAGTGCCTCGTTGAAGAACACATACGACGAGACAGATGGCTCGAAATATTTGGCATTCTCCGCGTAGCTAGGTGCTGGCTGATACCTCTCCTTCAAGAGAATTTGCAATGTTTGTTTTCTTACGTCTCGGTAGTTCAGACCAGGAAAGATGTCTGTTGACTGCTTATGCTATGTGCTCAAGATCATTTCAATGTGACCAAAGAAACTCCGAGGTCAATTGAAGTGCTCGGACGAAAGAAAGCTTAAATTTCCTACATTGACCATTGTCGTCTATCATGACGCACCGAGGGAAGCAGGGAGATGATCTAAGTACATCTGACCCACCTGTTTGGCCCGCGGTGAGCAGATAACTAGACAGACGAACCGAGCTAGTTTGGTTCATCAATTCCATCCTGAGAATAGAAATTCCTTGCTTTCTGGTGTGCACCTCAAGAGATGAGCGCTTCTTTATCGTGGCGCTATTCAACCACTTACGAACTTACCCACACGAAGGCGTACCGATACTTCAAGCTTATTCTATTGGCTTTCGGGAGTTAAACTATTACGTGTATGCTTTAATCAACACCGACGTAGACGATGTTGAGATCATGATGTAGAAATCATGGAAACTGAGTTCCAACAGGTATGGGTTCAGGAAAAACAAACGCATAAATTCTTCAAACAAAAGTTTCCCCATCATCAAAATCGTCTACAAATAATTTCTCTGAAATTGTCTCACAAGCGTCGAACGTTGCATTTACCGAAGCACTTGACTCTGTGCATTCACACATGACCCAAAGGATAGTATCAAGAAGTGCTCATAAACGCCACTTCTATTGTCAGGTTCCGAAATCTCCTCCGCTTGTTCCCAAAGTTTCTATCTTCAGACTCAAGGAGCGTGTATCTACTTAAATCAAGGTGGGATTTCACTCAGTGTGGGTTTTATGAAGCCGTTCATTCCTAGATTACGTTCTCTGGTGATAGAGGACATAGAACCTGGTTCTATCGCCGAATTACAGTACCAGTCGCTCTCATAACTGGTCCAGGCTGAGTGCCAAAGATAATGAAGAACGAGTTCCAAGCAAGAAATTTGAAGAAGTCAATAAGGAACGAGATTAAGCTTTGTTGCGAAAATTTCCCTCTGGAATCACCGTTGACATATGTCTTAGAGTACTTCTCTTCTACGAAGTTTTTGCATGATAATTAATGTAACGTAGCTCAGCAACTTGTAAGCGTAATTACCGTACATTATATGCATTGGCTTAACTCAAATACGTACTATACATGTACATATGTTACGAACAGAGCGCACTCCGGTTCTCGGAAATGCTTAACTGTGAGTAAGTGCCTATTATGCTTTCAGTGGTTCAACTCAGCTTTCCGAGTTAAGTGAGAAATCAGACATCATGTATACTTGGCCGATACATATGTAAAGATTTCTTTGTGTTTATCTCAATAACTGCGGCTGACACAAATGGTATTCGTTTTCATTTGCGCAGATCTGAGTCAAGGCGGAAATAGGATCTGATTAACATCTCAAGACTCAGATATCAAGTTCTAGTTCTGGATTTCTGGACCAAGACTCCGAGGAAGAAAACAAGAATAAGTATGTTCACACAGAATGAACAACTTCAATGATCCCAAAAGATGAACACCAACGGATCGTACTCCGTTACTTCTTTTTTGGCTCCTTGTCGAAATCGGGGGAGGGGCAGTGCTGGCCTTTCTGCAAATGATGGCCGTTCCATGAGTCCGCGAGGCCCTAAGTCAGTGTCAATTGTATTGAATTGGCCCTGATCGTATGAACGTCATTGAAAATACTTGGAAGCAGCATGTACACTCCGAAAGCCGAGATGAGTGTAGGTGGGTTTGACGATTTGGTTTTGTCGATTCGAAGTACTTCTGGTGTAAATTTGGACTGGGCTTTTTGGCACTAATGTGGAGTTCATTTTGAGGTTTGCCCTGAGTCGTCTGACGGCCCCGGCCAAACTTGGACTTAGTTATAAGGATCACAGTAGCTCTGATATGAAAGGTCCGCGGATCTACGAACGATACCGTTGCGATAGGACGCAAATTTTTCTCTTTTACTAGCGTTAGCAAGTAGAAAAGGTCATTTGTGCACTTACTACATTAGGCGTTTGCACTTGATACGATACCTTCCCACCTCGTATACTGGATTGAGAACGTTCGAGTCAACGATTATTTGGACTGGTCAAACTGTCTAGGGTGTTAGAGGATTAAGAGAAAAGAACCCGTTTGGTAAACATCACGGTAAGGTTCTTAGCCTGACTTGACCATACCTAATGTTTATGATTATTTTGAGTGTCGAAAGATTAGAGGTTACCAGTCAGCACCCCTGCTAAATGAAGTCAGGTGTCTTGCAGTTGCAGACAAGTGCGGTCAGGTTAGAGATAGAATATCATTAAACACTTATTGTAGTGAGATTTCTGCACAAAGATCTGAAGATTTCCTGCGGCTGTGAACCAAGAATGTGTTGAAGAGTACGGAGGCTCTGACATTTGCCCTGAAAAGAGCGCTGCTTTCTTTTGCGGCGAGTATGTGCCAGCGGCCTTGGTTGAAAGTTACATGCAAGAAAGTCACCCTTTGTATTTTTTTGCCTCTGGACACTTCCGATATCTAAACGGGGTTGGTCAGACACTTTATACCAGAAAGATAGAGCTCACATGGAAGACACTTGGACCAATCTTGAAATTACGGTAAGATTCGACACAGGCTCCGTCAAAAATCCATCTCATCTGCAACCCCTTCCTTTGGACTGTTGACCTCCCATATAGTCTTCTTTTTACCTGTGCTTGTCTTTTGTGGATTTGTTACGACTGAATGGGCTTCCTCTTCCAGACCAATACCTTCATCTTTGGAGAGCCCCAAAGAGGAAGAGGAAGAGGCCCTGATGCCTGGTCGGACACCAAGGGTAGAACATAGTGCCTTGTACCGGGAAGAAACTTGTCGGAAGAGTTTGGGTATGTCTATCTCTGTTTCTGATGATGACGCGGTCGAGGCTATCGTGGAAGGATTGACACGAGGAAATTGAGAGATGAGGTCAAGAAGATGTTTCGTGTGACTATATGCGCGACTATACGGAGTAAGGGTATGCAGATTTGATTGATAAAGAAATTTCAGCTCGAAAGACTCACTCTTCCGTCTTGCCATCCCGGACAAGTATACCATTCCACATCAATGCAAATCCTTCATAGAACCCTATCTCTTCCCAGATTTCAAAGCCCTTTTCCCTACCCAGTGCTCGTCCCTCAATCAACCCATGTATGCGCCCATGCTCGAAGCCGTCTTTGTAACCTGAATCATAGAATCTGCAAAGACGGCTACCAGTCAACTCTGAAGATCACAGACGATCATAGATTGATCATGATGATCAGAGAAAACTTACGCTTGTTCGACGTGAACCAGATCCTCCAAGTCAAAGTCCATCTCCTTGATACGGAAAGATTAGCTTGAAGATAATGGATGATTCTGGTATACGTCAGCGCTATTAATTGAAGGTAGGCGCTCAGCGCTCAGGCCCAGGGTCGGAGTAAAAAATTAAGACGCCCATCCCATGGATTGTCGATTACAAAGCAACGACATAATAATTTTGTGATGTGTCTGAGTCTCTGTAATCATCCTCCCTATAACTACCACATCCTCCCTTTCTTCATCTTAGTATGAAGGAGAAGGAACCGAGGCAACGTCGAAGACCTGGAAGGGTGTAAGTATAGCTCTCAATTTGCCTGATTGACCGTGTCATCTTAAACAGACCGATAGACCGACCGCGTGCGCTGAATGTAGAAGGCTCAAACTTCGTTGTGACAAGAAGGTTGAGAAACCCGTCCTGTTTTAACCAGAATGTGCGCGCTCATCATCTTGGATGTGTACGGTATCGTAGGTTCCGTGCGAGAAATGCGTTTCGAGAGGTTGCGAGGCTATTTGTCCGGATGGTGCGTTTTGTTTTGTTACAACTCCTTTTCATCTTACTTACTTGACCTCTTCGCGCTATTCCAGGCTCTTTGACGGCAGGGAAAGGCAACCGTCTGGTTCTCTCTGGTACTGAAGAGTTACACGAAAGAATCTCCTCACTTTGTTCCCGAATACGTGACCTAGAAGAAGCGCTAGCGAGTGTGCAAGCTAAAGTCTCACAGGAGCCCCACCCGTTGTTAAGGAGTGATCTTTTGCAGCTCAAGGCACCTCATCACCAATCTAGTCAGGGTCCTCCAAACAACGCTCATGATCAGGCTGATGGCGCCGGAGGGAGGGGCGCCGTAATTATTGTTAATGGTGATGGACGTAGTCTGGAAGGCTCTAACAATACCACCGTTGATTCCAGTATAACATCAAGCTCGGGAGGGCTAACTGTCAATGGGAATAGGTCGGAAAGTGGATTTCCGAACGGCGATAGACACCCTCATAAGGCTGGAGTTGGAGACGAGAATTTTATTGATGCTTTCGGTATGTGTTTCCACCGTGTTTTTCTTTTCTGGTTCTCATTCTCCGCAAAACTTGGTTATGTGCATGTAGGTACTCTCTCCTTGGACCTTAATGGTGAATCGAACTTTCTAGGCAAGACCGCTCGGTCAGAATATCTCATCCGGGTGAGTGTTACTGAACTTCTCCATCGATTATTTCTCTTTTTCTTAATCTGGTTATAAACCCCAACGAATACAGGCCCTCTCAAAACCAACCTCGAACTCCTATCCTTCTTCTTTCTCCTCCGCTTGTGTCCGTCTCCCAAAAAAGATAATACAATTTCCGAGTACATGCCTCAGTGAAGATCAACAACTGGATTTGGAAGGCTATGATGACATTGGAGAAGAGATTTTTGCATTGCTGCCGGACATGTCGGAAGCGTTCAGGTTATGTGATGTGTACTTGGAGGCTGGGAAGTATATGTGAGTGACTTTTCTTTTTCAACTTCAAATTTGCCTTGCTTTCCCTTGGTTGTTGTGAACTTGTCCCGTTTCCTCTGGGACATATTTAGAATTGTTGGAATAAAGGACGAGGCTCGGAGGCCAGTCCTGCCGGTGTCCTAGACTTGGTGCGGGAATCAACGGAGAGACCGTTGGACATTGCCGCATCGTCCAGTTCCTGGTCTTAACCCCTCCGGAAGGGGCCTGTGTTGTCCTGGATTTGGTGCGGGAATCATCGGGGAGAGACCGTTGGACATTGCCGCACCGTCTAGTTCCTGGTCTTAAGCCCTCCGGACGGGGCCTGTGTTGTCCTTTGGGCGCCGATTGCTCGGCACTTGCATTGTTTTGCTCTGGTTTCATCTCTCTCTCGTTCCTTCTGCGGGAGATTCCCGACATATTTATCCTGGTTCGATGATTTTCAGTGGGGTTCTGAATTCGCGATGCTTATAAATAATGCATTGAACGGGAGCTAACTACAATTGTTGACGGGTTCCCATCACTATAAGCCTTGATCTCAATCCCGCTACGATCGTACAGACGAGACATACACAGTTGAGGTCATCAACATCTCGGAGGCGATGGTGGTGTGATGACTGTTCTTTTTTTCGCCTTCCGTTTCGTATGTCAATCCCCTTTGTTGGTTTTGCAGATATGGAATTAGAGGATTCATGTCGATGCAAATCATGCAGGTGTTATTACCCAGTGGTGGGATAGTTTCTGTAGGACCGCGCTACGGCAGCTGGGTGGTTCAGGGCAGGATGAACTTCAAATGTGCGGATCTAATCAAACCTCGATCCTCAATAGAATCAGAAGAGTGAAGCATTGAAGCCGATTGGGCTGTCGTCTAGTTAAACGCAGTCGATATTTCCGCACTACGAGTGCTTCTCTCTGTCTCGTCTAGTTCTTTGGCTTCCTGTAGATCAGAAGCTGACGTCGTTCGCCTACTGTCCCGATAGGTACACGCCAATACCACGGAAAGAGCTCTTGGATGAAATACTAACCGGAGTCTATCGTGCCGGGTAAGTACTATTCCCCTTCCTCTTCCCCTGCCTCCTCCTATGTCTGCTCTGCCGCTTATTCTCCCCTCTAAATACGATTCTAACATGATAAACCACAAAGGTCGTTCTCTTCTCTCCCTCAAAAACACACACTCGCCCTCGTCTTCATAATTTTTGCCCTCGCGGCCCTCTTCGACCCTAACAAACCACCGTATTCCCTTGATGCACAAGAGTATTTCTATCTGGCACGAGCAGCGAGGAATCATACGATGTCTTTCTCAAGTGCAGTGGGCGGTGTTGGTATCGGGCCCGACCCCAGCGGGAACGACGACGAGGACGATGAGAAAGAGGAGGGAGAGGAGGAGAATGCGGACAGAGTGGGCAGACGTAGTAGAAGCGACCTTGGGTATGGCCGGGGAGGCTCCAGCAGGGTTAATGGTGGTGATCATGGGATGGGTAGGAGGGCGGGTTTTGGGAGAGTTGTAGCACGTAGAGGAATTGCAAGTAAAACACGTGGAGGATGGGGGATGAGTGTGACAGGGCTCTGGACTACCGTAAATCTTTCTCTGCTTCGATATTCCTCGTTTAGTCTAATGACTTACTTCCTCATCCCTCCACGTGATGTGCAGATCCACATGTCTCAATACCTCGAGTTCAGTGACTGGGAAGCATTAGGTTCAAGCTCAGCATGGTGGTTTGTGGGCTTCTCGTTGCGGCTGGCTACCAGTGTGAGTGTTCTATTTCTTCCTTCGTTGACTCGGTTCCTTGCCCTCTACACGACCCTACGCTCTGCAACCCGCCTATGGTTGAGCGTTGCCTGCCGGTAGCGCATCTCCTGTGGCGTTGTGTTCCTTCCGTTATACTACTTGACTATCTTCGTGTCATCTTTGCCGTCCATCTTTGCTATCTATGTCATCAACTCAATTACTTTTCTTTCGTCCACTATTTGACGTGCTGGCTTGTTGAGTTCTTCAAGAGCGTTTATCCAGCTCGTCAATCTGTTTGTGACAAGTGTTCAATCATACCCCTTCTTCTAACTGTTTTGTTCTTTCGTGCCATTCCTCTTGTCTTGTTCTGACTCTTAACGTCTTCTTTTTCCCTGCCGCTACTTCTCGCTTTACATAGCTCGGTCTTCGTGAGTATTGTTAATTTCTTCCCGCTGCTCACGTTTCTGATGATCCTACCCTTTACTCGGTTCACAATTTGATTCGATTCGTTTCTTCCTTTCCCTTTCTTGTTATGGCCCACTCAACAAACGTATACTGTGGACTAACGAAACATACTCTCTATCCCGACTTCCCCGAACCCAACTGACCAAACGCAATACGTTAATCATTTATCCGGTTCCGTTACTGCAGACCTGAATAGCGCAAGATGGAAAGTCCCTGAAGAGGTGCAAAAAAAGCGGGCTTTGGTTTTCTGGCAGATTTTCACTGTTGATACCTGGTTGGTGAGTTGATAATTATCAGACTGTTCATCATTTCTTCCCTATGACAGACGTACCCTGACAATCTATGTAGAGTTTCCATTATGGTCGACCTCCTTCGCTCTCGAGGGTATACATTGACTGCCCGTTGCCAGAGGATCCAGAGGAGTATGTGGGTGAGGATGGGAAGAAGGAGATTGGGTGTATGTTGCCCTTACCCTTTCGTTCCCATCCAGTAGGACTTCGTGCTGATATTGTCCCTTCTAGTTCATTCATGGACGTTCCAATATACCTACTTCATGCACAATGTTATTGAAACCGCTTTCGGCTGCAACTCCCCTCCGTATTCCCTCATCATCGACATTGATCGGCAAATTCGTGATTTTCCAGTCCCTCAGCATCTGAGGCCACGATGTCGGCTTGAGACAGTGGAGGAGTCGATGGCAAAAGGCGGTAAGGAGAGGGTTTGTGCTGCGCATACGTTGACTATGCAAAGGTGGATGACTTTGTCCTATAAGGAATCTAGTGGGTATTCCCAACTGTTTCTATATGTGACGTCGGGGTTAAAAAACTTGTTCGATTAGCTCTTTTAAATCTTCACCGTCCATACTTTGCTCAAGCTCTTCAAGACTCACCAGATGACCTAGCGAGTCACAAATACCTCCCTTCAGTAATGGCAACATACAGGTCGGCTTGGCGACTAATTGAGGCGTTGAAGTTATTCTGGATTGCTATACCTCAGATGCTGGAGAGGTATAATTTGGCTTGGAGCCATGCGTTGAGCGCCGCTGTAGGTGTATCCCAGTTACTCCAAACTGCCGCTTCTTACTTATTTCTAACTACTAGATTGTCATGTGTATCCTCGTTACTAGAGCGCCAAATTCCAAAATGACTAAATCTTCGCTAAAAGAATTGGACGCGATAGTCGAACTATATGAGGATGCGTCTGCGAGGTGTAAATCCGCTGCCAATATTCTCGTGAGTCCTTGACACGTTGTCTTCTATGCTGTCCACTTCTTGCTGACACCAGTGGTTTTGGTAGGAGACTGTTAGGAATCTTCGACAAAAGGCTCACGAAGCAGTTGACCATACTCAACATCTCTCCGAACTTCCTAGCTCTAACCTCTCCACAGATGAACTAGATCGTCTGGGTGGTAGGACCCATCTGATCAGCTCATCCTCTAGATCCTCGAAACGTCATTCCAAGGCTAGTATGTGTTCATCGCGTCCTAGCTCCAACTCCACTTCCCCTTCCTGCAGCAACTACGAAACACCGCTTTCTCAAGGCGCTGGTTCTTCGCCGACTGCGGGTCCCTCTTCACACTCAAATCATGACTCTCCAACAGACTCTTTTGCTCCCCAGCCGCAGCCAACTATTCCTCCGCCATCCAACTCCACACAAAATTCAGCTGACAATTTGTCTCTCCTGCAAGAGCTTTTTACCACTGAGAATATGCATCCCATTATTGCCCACGACCTCCAGGAATTGAACATCATTAGTGGTCCGCGGTTGAGCACCGGTCCCGGACCATGGCCCTTGTTTTACGACCTCCCAACAGGCATACCTGGATCTGGTCAAGGACCTCCTACTCTACCTGTACCTAATCCCGGGAGTGGCTCGAGGTCAGGTCCTAGTCGTAATCCTGGCGCAAACGCTATGGGTGCAGACTGTCCGTCGACGTCTGCCAGTGATACTGAGTTCTTCCCGCGCTGCGAACCCCAGGACGTCAGGATGTCCGATATGCCTTTCCAGGACAACCGAAGGGACCAACAAGAGATGGACGTAGGCGACGATGATATTGGCTTCACCAATCTTTCGCGAGCACCCCCAACGTCCTCGATGGATTGGCCTATACCCACACATACCCAGGCTGTCCCACCGAGTCTAAGTGACTGGCCCTTCAACCCGTTCTACGACCCCTCTCCTCAGTCACCGCTGACGATGAGTGGGTTCCCAACGGGAGGTTTTGGAGGTTTGAGCATGAATCCCATTTCGGGGTCATCGCCGCCGATTTTGGATGCGACATGGCAGAGTTTTGTGGAACAACTTGGGTTTTGAAGTCCTCGTGTCATCCTTTGCTACGCGTTTGGTCTTCTTGGGGTTACTCTCTTTTTCTGGGGAAAGTTGGACAATAGAGTACGTGGGGCAGGAGGAAGTTGGCTTTGCCATTTCTTTTTATAATGTTTTATAGGATCCAAACATTTAACATTTTCGCATCATTCATTCTATATGTATCATACACACGCCGCCGCCGCCGCTACGTTGCCGCAGGTCATTTAGTTGCTTTATAGTTTGCTTCGCTCATCTCGTATCATCTGTTTTATTAGTATGCTCTGCAAAGTTAATTATTCTGTATCTCATCTTTGTGTATCTGCATTATCACCACTAGTATAATTGATTGGTCCTTATGGATTTATTCTTATGATTCTCATGATGATGGTCAGCTTAATGTCGAAACGACATCAGAATGTGATGAACAACTTGAAAATGGGCTCCGGCTTGCTCGATCTTTTGGGGGGAAAAGTAAGACTTATCCTAGGAAGGATCCTGATCCTGATCGTGTTCCTGTTGCTGTGTTCACGTCCCAGCCGTGTTGCAATCGTTTTTAAAGACCAACGTCCTTGGAGAATTCGAAGACATCGAAGCGAGTAAATCTGTTGCATTCTGCTTCACAGTAGATCCATAAAGTTGGTAGTAATGGAAGGCCCTTGCGCGGAAGGTGAAGATATCTGCAATAGCTGATTGTACTGTGAAGTGCTTGGCATATCAGGACCCAGTGATCTCGTAGATCAGAAAAAGTATCTGCCGAACAAAGAGATGTGATACAAGTAGGGTGATTGAAGATGGAGATATGACAACGTCGAGGTCAGAATCGAAAAAGGTACTCCAAGTTCAACTGGGAGGTGGCAGCAATAGACTGCGGTTGTACATTGACGGCAGCTATCGATGTCCAAGACGATGAAGCTTGTACATACGGAGCAGTGAGTGCATACTATGAATACGACTCGTAGGAAGGTTGAATACTGAGGATGATCTTCACTTACTTATTCGACCTGGTTGCGGAAGCAGAGATCAGAGATATTTTCGCAACAAATGCAATTAATTCGGGACAGACACACGAAGGAAAGAATTTGAACAAATTAGATTAACGACACCCGCAACAACTTATCATCACCTGTCGTAGGCATCTGCTCCATCTAAAACCCTACTACTTACTCGTACTGTTGGAACTATGGATTTTGAAATGCGTATAAGTAGAGTGTTTGGAAAAGATGTAAACACTCAACTGAGGATGACTCTGCACAGCTGGTAGGAATATTCGTTAGCCCATAACATCACTATCGACGCGTCAATTCTCCATTGTCCCCATTTATATACATTGCTAGCAATTCGGAGGGCTAAGTAGTGAGGCGTAAAAAATGGCTGCAGCTGCTTTTGCGCCATTTCGATAGGTTGACACTCTACGGTCCTGCCTCTAGAACTTTTTTAGCTGATTATGAGTACCCGCTGGTAACGTTATACCACGGCCGAATTCTAGATTTTGGGGCTCGGGGTGGAGGCCAATATCCAGGGATCAATCACATCGACTGTCATATACGATGGGAAAACGTTTCGAATCCACGTGCTTCGGAGTTCAGTATGATGCACCGCATAACAACGCATAACCTCAACACACTGGCAAGCTTCCTACATCACATCCATGGCCAGTGCTATAGCTGCATCAAGACTTTCGAACTGTCGTTTTGCTTAATCGACCTTTTGCTCTTGCATCACCAATCAGACGGTCTTAGTTCCTATGTAGGTGCTTTCAAACGGCGGAGTGTATTGGATTTGTCTTCAGCGCTAGCAACCGCTGGTAATGCACAGCAAGGAATTTTTGTGCACCCGAACTTATGCCAATTTAGATCTACTGCAGCTGATCCAAAATGTATTCATTTGAGATCTTAATGGTGAGCAAACCTGCATTTAGTGATGTAGTGTCACCGTTTGATGCAAAATTTTGACCCTTCCGTGTTTGGACAGTCTAAAGTTAGCCAATGGCATTTCTCACAACATTGAAGGCTCCAAATTCTTGGGTATATAACCCGATACCTGTCGTTATAAAACACTTTCTAACCACCCGCCGAAAAGCTCTTAAATTTTAAACTTGCGTGTGGCCATATCTGGCGTGAAGCCAGGTCGCCTTTCTCTCCCCTACTACCATGGCACCAGCACCCTCAATTGACCTGGATGTGATCATAGAGAGCTTGGCTGCAGCAGAGATCGCGAGGAATTTCGCCCTTGCCTCCTTTACCCTCAATCTATGGGATATCATTATCTGCCTGGACAAAGAAGTGAGTCACCTTTCCGAGACCGTTGAATGTAGTTGTTGGACTGAAATAGCTAGATTCAATATTTCTGGACAGGCGCTTGGACGGTGTCAAGAGTACTCTATCTATGGGTTTGTCTCATCACGATCCTCGTCGTGCGTGCGCCAGTAACGGCTCATCTGGTTTTGCAGAATCGTTATGTTTCGCCATTTCTACAGATGTATGTTTCTCGTTTTTCTCAAGCCCTTCCAGTTATATCAAATAATCGGCTTTTACTCACACTTCCTCCGCTAGACTTGTTCTCATTTGTACGTACTGCATTTATAACAGAGAACCACCTAAAGTTTAATTCGATGGTCAGGCTTTTTCCACCCCAGTCTATCTGATAAAGTAAGTCGTAACGCACTCGCTGAAAATGAGACTGATCTGACCCAGAGCAAAATCAGACGTACGAAAATCTCCGTATGAAATCCTACTTCCCTGTCTGATGGTCACTGTCAAAGCTGCGAAAACGGTATAAAAGCATGTTTCGCCATTAATGTAATAGCCTTAGCAACGATCCAACGTGGGTGCTTCGAGTTTCCACTTTATTCACTCTCTCGAATTCTTCTTTGCTCCCGTTTTTATGTTCTCAATTGAAAGAGAGGTCATTACTTACTTCTGTACTGACAAATCCCGTCATATCCCAGTGGTCTTGGTGTTACGAATATGGTATCTCTTTCCTCGTTCCCGCACGATCCGCGCAATGTGTATATTCTCTTTCGTCACCTGCACCATTCTCTCCGCTATCTTTGTCGGCGAAAGCTTTCCTTTTTTCCGTTCCATCCAAATCGACATTCCAGGTGTACGAAAGATGGGTTGTGCCATTCCAGCTCCAGTCAATTTATGGCGATTGTTTATACCCCCACTCGTCTTACACACCGTGTTGTTCGTTTTCACGACGGTGAGAGCCTTGAGAACACCTAATTTATTTCAAGAAGCACCTTTGATGAGAAGGATTTTGAGGGAGTAAGTAGTATTTGATTTTCTCTCTGACTTTGAAATATTCATTCAATTGATGTTTACCTTCTTCAATGTTTTAGCGGAGGCATTTTCTACTTCGTTGTGATTGGTAAGGAAACGTTTCCCAAGCATTTGAGTTTTAACGCTTGTTTTTTCTCACCTCGAGATCGTTGACTTCGTTTAGTGGTGGTAGGGCTCACAGCCGTTTTTTCGTTCTTTACCAACAAACCAAAAGTACGTCCAATGAGGGTGGTTTGTTAAATATCTATAGAATTTTCTTCTAACATTCTAACTCTGCACAGATAAATATCCCAGCTATTTATTCCGGGTAAGCCTTCTTTCCATCAAACTCATTCTGCTATTCATCAATAAATGCCTTCAATTTACCCGTATTGACGTATTGCAACATTGATCTTTATCTTTGTTCGTTTGCCCTTACCAGAACTCTCCTCTGCTTATGTTCAATAGCTATCTCCCGCCTCATGCTCTCCATCCAGTCCGTAGCCGACCGTCTAGGCTTTAACGAATCCTGGATCCTCAACAACGTCGAGCTCAGTCGAGTGGTATGGCGAAAAGGTTCACACGACGGAGAAATCATCGTAGAAGTCGATCCCGGAGATCCTATCGAACTGACAAACGTACACGAAAACAGAATATGCGACTCACCAACTGATACTACCGATCATGGTCATGGTGGTCATCGAGTCGCATCTCCGTACGAAACTGAAAATGACGTGGAATCGGGAGAAGGTCAAAAAGGAAATTCAAAGTCTGGAGGACTTGCTGTTCGGGTTACTCGTCTTGGGTATTTGGATGATCCCCATTCTGGACCGAGAAGTCCGCTACCTGATTGGTAGTAAAGACAAATGTCCTGATGAGGTTTTCATGTATGTGTATGTATGGTAAGTCCGTGACTTTCTATTTTCTCGTTGGGGGAAGCCTCTTTTTTACTGACGCCCCCTCGACTAACAGGAGATTTTATGTGATCGGCTTTTTTCTTAAAGAACTGATGGTTGTATACCATGGCATGTATTCACGAAGTGTCTATTTACTTATACCCGGTAGACCCATATTTTCTGCTCGAAATCCAGAGAAGTGGTACGAAAACGCTAGGTATACATTTTAGAGCTGATAACGCCAAGGACTTTTGTGTTTCTGCTATGTGCATGAGTCGAGCCCATCCGCTTCATGTTGCCAGCAATGTGGACGAGAATGGTGACATCGCTGAAAGTCAGCTTCGACCGACAAGTCCGTGCTGTTAAATAGGTATGTTTGTTTTCTGAGCTTACGGCCCACGTATATGGTACGTACGTTCACATGTTATTTCTCTCAATCTAGTACACTTCACGTTCCAGATTTATTAGCTTACTAAGTTCAAAACTACAGATGTATCATGTCTACAGACGTCTACTTGATTCTACTTCAAGGCTTAGCGATTCCGATCATTAACATCAATGCACCGTGATTGGCGTCTCGAAGCGACTTCGAACTTTCAGGTCCAAATAAAATGCTCATCTAGTTCAGCTATGAATCCATCAAGTGCTCTCGAGCCTAGTCGCTGCGGTCTAATGCGATTGAACTCTACTTCCAGTTGCCTGGGTACCTCAGTAGGACTGGCAGGTGCAGATCGTATCCAGGCTGTTGAATTGGCCCTGTACCTAGTACATATTTTCTGATTCTCCGCATCGAATTTTCTTCTTGGTTGCGCCATGACTTATCTATCTGTCCTCTCTGTTCACTGGTCTCATTGCTGCTCCACTTCTATGCACTACTAAGCTCTGGCTCTTCGGAGGTCCACCATCAATCCCGATTGTACCAGGTGACGCGCAACTGAATGCTTCAGGGTTCCACCTATCGATCACTGTCAGTAACATTTGAACATGAAACCCACATTTACCATCATTTATGGTCGAAGAACTCTGGGACGAATCACGTTATGAGCCGAAATCTCGATTTCTCGAAGACTGCCATTGACGGATTAACCGCTTATGAAAGCTCGGCGTTTGATGCGCGTATGAATTCTCATGCCTGCGAAATTATGTTTTAAGACAGGGTCGTGATGAATTTGCTGTTTGAAGCCCTTGGAACTAACGCCCACGCTTTCCTCCGGCCTCTTCCCCTCTTTTTTTTTTTTCACTCTCTGGAGCAGGTCTCTATTTCTACTAACGATTCCATAGTAACCAGCATTTTGTGACTCCTTTTTTTCCCTATTTCCGTTCTTTAAAGGGACGGTTTGCCTACTTCACGGGTCAACTTCAAGAAATGAATGATTTGGGTCGTCTCAGCATCGAGGTTTCCGTGGAGGGCGGTGAAGTCAACAAAATAGTTTCAATCGCGTTTTTCGCTCTGTTTGGTGCGTTTCCCTTCGTTCTATTTGAGCTGCTGTGAACTGATATGAACGCGAATGTTAGTTTACGAGGTATCTCAAAAGTCTTGTATCTCAAGTCGCGGTATTGACATGGTCTTATGCACGATGTTTTGCTGGTGTCGAAGTGGATGATAACCCTTGGCGATGAAGTTCGTAGCCCGTTTGACTTCCATCTGTGTTTAGTAACCCGAATCGAATGTCTAGATTGAATACTTTTGGTCGGGCCCATGGAGCCTATCACGAATCCTGTTCTTCATTGTACGCCGCCTTACCGCCGTTCCTCATCGACATCTCTCATCCTAACAACTCGAATTCAGAATCGATACTTTCCTTTTCTTATCTTGACCTATGGTCTCGTAGGCAAGTCTACATCGAAAACTCAAAGGACATCCCTGTAACCTCTTCAATTCAGTCCTGCTTCATCCGAATCCCACACCAGAAGTAAGTACATGATTTTCGTCCTTTCATTTGATCGACTGGGCTAAGTGTACGGAATTCTTTATGCAGTTGTAAATATTCATTCCTGCTTCTTGTTGCTATTACACACCATAACCGAGTGTCGCCCCGCCTAGTTGTCGGCCGAGTATCCAATTCCTCTTCATCATAAACATCATTGCTCTAGGGGTCATCCAAGGTCCGTTTTACTTCTCGTTTCTAAGTTTACGACAGTCATTGATCTTGCTTCTCATCGACATAACAACATCATTATGCATGTATGTAATGTCCAGCAATGTTAATTCTTAGAGTGTGGTACCTCTTCTCCAACGCATGGATACAGTACGGAGTGGTCTTCTGTTTCGTTGCCTCCAACATTCTTTCATTATCCTATACCGCCCTTTCCGCTAGAAATATTGAGCTGCTTCTAGGCACAGACTTCGACGTAGGTCCTGGATGTAAGGCAGCAAGACCGGATGAGTTCTTTAGGATGTTTATGCCTCAGTTGGGGTTACATGTGAGTTATAACGTTCTTGTGTTATTGTGGCAGTCTGATTCGCGTTATATTGATATCTTACTGCTCCGGATATTGATTGACTGACTGCTGGATGACATTGACATAGGTTCTTCTATACCTCCTCACTGTCGTTCGGGCACTTCAGAATAGAAACGTCCTCAGGGATGCACCGGTGTTGAAAAGATTGTTGCGAGAGTAAGTACACATCAATTCGAATCACCTTCAAGCTCCTAGATGTCAATGTAATCGTGTCGTCGTATCTAGTGGAGGCGTGTTCTTCTTTGTCGTATTCGGTAAGTGCTCAGAGGGACCTTCTAATTAGACGTTTGTGTAGGTTGGCTGACTTTCTATACCTTTTTTCGTAGCCACTATCAGTTTTACTGCTGTCGGATCGTTCCTCACTCGAATCCCTTCTGTAAGTGTATTGCTATTCTGAAATAGTAAATGTCTGACATTGACTATTCTGGTGAACTAACTTTCCTCCAAATCTAGATCAACATCACCGTTGTTTTCTCCAAGTACGCAAATGCCTCTGCTCTTACTATCCTTTACTAGCCTGAGACTCATTTTTATCTCATGAAAACCTCCTTTCCCTCTACTTATCTTGTAGCTACCTCCTCTCCCTCACCTCGATCGCCATGTCCCGCGTTATGTTCTCCATCCACTCTCTCGCTTCCAACCTCGGTTCAAGCACCGACTGGCTCTTGTCCAACGTCGAATTAAGCCGAGTCGCTTGGAGACAAGGAAAAAATAAAAACGAGATCATCATCGAACGAAATTATGATCATTACGATGAGGAATACGGTCTTGGTCGTGGTGGATATCGTAACTATCAGTACGACAGAAATACGGTGCCTGCGTTGGACATTGACGTGAGCCTGGGTAGGGATATCGAACTTATGGAAACGGACCGTACGACTAGGGATGTTGAACATAGATCCGAGTCGACAAGTCCGATGAAGCATTTTAGGTTGACGGAGTCGAGGATTGGAGTTTATGATGATCATGACTGGTGACCGGTGAAGGATGGTGTTTATGGACATTTGTATACCTGTTTGTATGGTTATTAGTTACAGTAGATTGATGGACCTGGATTTATTGAGTAGTATCGCTTTATTGCATAGCTGGTATGGAAAGACGTCTCGAAGACATCGACAACGACATAGACTAGAGTGACAAAATGACTCGCTTTGAGTCAAGTAGGGACTCTCAGGGTGACCCAAGTAAGTTTTCCTCCAAGACTGCTGTTCACAGTCGTCCACTCCGTTTCGGGTTTTGTCACGAACACCCCTACTTCGAAAATTCCAACTCTATCACGATCGCTCTCTGTAGGAGCCAAAATTAAACGTGGTTTCTGATGACCGGTAACAGCTATGGCTGCATGATAAGGAGCGTCGAGTTCCCATTCGTGTTTGAGATTCGGGCTATCTGCGATCTCGGGCGAGTTTCCAATGGCATGGCTTATACGCCGAGATATGTCCTCGAGTTGACCGCCTTTTATTGGATATGCGACACGGATGAAAGAGATGCCAACAGCGGTAGATGGGTGGACGATGTTGGACGGAGGATTGGTTGGAACCTTGCCAGTGAATAAACGTCAAGATCATGATAAAGTCAGTTGAGTTATTATCTCTTGGACGTTGGATAGAGGAGTGGTACAAAATGTAAAAAGAAAAAGAAAACGCACCCTTCTCTCTCTAGGTGTCAAGTCCTTACAAAAGAACGGCAAAACGCCTCTCTTATCCAACATAGGAAAAGTGACCATCCATTTCATCTCGACCCCATCTGGACGAACTCTTCCACCATGTACTTCGCTCACGTACGAGAGTTTTTTGTTGGTTGTTTCTTCAGGTGCATCTGATGTGCTGACATCTTTCAAAGTACGATCGTTGATGATATCTTTCACTCGGAGGTCGTTCGAAGGAGTTTCGGCATCAGACGCTTCGGAGATGTTCAGGTTATCGAGAAAACAAAAATCGATCCAACCAGGATCTTTGTTTGCCCACCAATGACTGTCACGTTTTTGACGTTCGGGGGACCCGGGAGGGTAAAAGTCGGGAGGATGAATGAAGGAGATGAGCTCGATGTAAACGCCGTCTGCTAGTACCTGTGCGTATTGACGATCGACAAAGACATTACGATTCCAGATCATGAAAGGATACAATTCATTAGCGAGAGAAGCTTACCACCAATGCGTTTTCTGTCAATCCGTCTGCATGTTGACCTCCTGGGAGGACTCTTGGATTGGGATAAGGAAATGAGTTCCAAGATGATTTGATGGTTCACTGCAGTTTGTCAGCCCGTTAGATATAAGGGTTATGACTTACCTGAATCCAAAATTCTCGAATTCGGCGACAGCGTTTCGAAGCGATCCAGGTGGGCTCAGATAGATGATATGATCCAGACAGTTTGTTGCAGGTAAGTTTGTAGGGGAAGACATCTTGATGATGGTCAGATTGAAAAGAAGATACTCAGGCTCCTTATAGTTTACCTACTTTTGAAGATGTCTGGACGTGAGTCACACTGACTTGATTTACTTATTACGGGGCTAAGGAGGAAGTATAGAAAACTTTGCGCGTCTTGTTTGGATCAGAAGCCTCTGACTTCCTCGGTCCGGTAATTTTTGTCTCGTGAAAATGGCGTGATTGATGAGTCAGCAGCACGGTGTGAACGTAACGCACGTGATGTTGAACACGAATCGCGTCGACACGTGCTGTGCCCGTTTGCCTCCGTGTACGTTTGGTCCTTCACGTCTTATATAAGATTCGTGTCGCTCGACTTGGGCTTTTACTTCTGACATTCCGTTATGCATCCTTCTGCCGCCGTCGACGCGCTCCAGGTTGCGCCATACAACACACGACCTCTCGGCCGCTCTGACTCGATGACCAGCGTTGAATCAGACGGCAACGACGCAGCACCCAGACGGACGCGCAAACGTTTCAACAGCGTCCAACTCATGATGCTTGAGAATCTCTTTCACCATAATTCTCACCCATCAAGGCAAGAGAGGGAAACATTGGCAACGGCTGGACAAATGTACGTCTTTCACGGTGGTCGTCTCTTTGTTTCCGTTTACTGACTGGGTCTTGTCGCGTGACGCGTTCTTTTTACCTACTCCCGACCCTTATTTCCATATTGCTCACTTTTACCAGGGAAATAAAATCTGTGACTATCTGGTTCCAAAACAAACGACAGACAGAGAGGCGCGGCGCTCAAAATGCCCTCAACAACAGCACCAACCGTGGTTCTCGACACATTTTGCACTCGGACCCTTTCGCTCCATCCACCATCTCCTCCCGCAACCAAGGTGTTTTTCGATCAGTGTCCTTCTCATCTTTGTCGATGAGGTCGAAAAACACGACGACGACGCACACGCGTCCTTCTCTCGATCGCGTCGCCTCGCTCTCTGAGCTTCCCGAAGCTCCTCAATCTCATATCCCCCGTACACCTACGCGTCTGACCCGCACGCGTTCCGTTGGGTCTGACGATACCATTATGGATGAAGACAACTCCTTCTCCACTACAACGACTGCTGTTTCTTCCACTACCTTTGACGACTTTTCCCGCTCGTCCATATGGGAATCCATGCCTTCCTCCCCTCCTATCCCTCTCACCAGTCCACCCGCTAGAGATTTCGTCGAATTCGGCAAGCTCAAAAGGTCTCGGACGTTAGAATGGGCTTGTGCGAGGCAAAGGTTGGCTGGGAAAGAAAGTGGTGGGAAAGGTTGGGACGACGAGGATTTGGAGATGATGGAGCTTCCTCCTCTCAACGAGAGACCTTTTAAGAAGTCAAAGAGTCACCATAATCTTTATCACCACAGTCATCACCACCACCACTCTTCTGCCCACCGGTCCTCGTCCTCGTCGTCTAAATCTAAATCATCAACGAACAAGTCTACGTCTACTTCCAAACCGAGTGGTGCCTCGAAATCTTCCTCGTCCAGGCACCATCATCGTTCTACTGCTGTTTCGGCTTCGGCTTCTGCGTCCGCAGTCGCGTCTAGCAAACATAAATCCAAATTCTCTCGACCCCGTCTTCATCGGTCCGTGAGTGAAGGCGACGACGCGAAGAAAGCACTCGAGAGGGTGTTTCTGGGTAGTCAAAGGAGCGCTTCTAGGGCTTCTTCGACAGGGTCGGCTGTGTCGGTCATGTCGAATTCTTCCGCCTCCACTTCTTCGTCTACTACTATTTCCGCTTTTGCTCCGAACCACTTGTCTATAGCGCATGAAGGGGGTAGTCCTGGTGGTGGTGGAGGACGGATATCAGCGGAAGACGATGATATGATGAGAGCTGCGTTGGCTTTGTGTGGGCTTGGAGGAAGGGGATGATGTTTGGTATGTTTTTTTTGGTCGGTATACTGGATGAATTCATGACCCAAAAATGACTCTCAAGAATTTGGATTATTTTTTTCGAAAAGGAACGTGTACATACACCAGTCCCTCCGCCCCATGGTCATGAAAAGTTTTTACTCATCTGTGTTTCTATCATTGTTATTTTGCTTTTTTTTTTTCTTTCCTTCTCGCTTCCCCCTCAACTTTGCACATTCTTCATTTGCTGGTCACATCACGAGCTGTCTCCTATGGTTATTGCACTAAATAAGTTTTTTTTTTTCTTCATTTTTTATTAGAACCCCCTTGTACACATCGCATACTCATGCATTCAGTGCTCTCACATGCTTTGATATGATGCAATTTTTATGGCTTTTGTCTATGACTTCGCAAAGTTCGGGCTGGTTGTCTAGCGCTTTGTTAGTGTGAAGAACGAGTGGAAGTCTTCCTGTTCGTGTTCAGTCGTGCAACCTGACTAGCTGACGCGCGCGCAGGCCAATTCGATTACTAAGCGCCAAGTATGAAGGAGCCAATAGCCGGCAGCTTGACAGCGTACGGAGTTTACCTTTGCAACTTTAAGTATGCCCCACACGCCAAAAACACCAATATATCCGCCGAGCGGATTGACGACCGGACAGTCGGACGGAAAGTAGATATATTTGTAATTTAGATAGGTGTCTAGATATATGTTGTATCTCAAAGCTAGATATATGAACGGAAAGCTGATATATTTGGACACATTTCTGTACCTTTTATTAGTGAGCAGATACATTGCCAATCAAATCAATTGAAAGAAGTACAAAAAGATCTTAAATCCGGGCTCCGGACATGGGTGCGGATATGCGTCTAGAAAGACAAGAAGTCCGGTGTTATGATACAGATACCGATAGTCCATCTGTCTGTGAAATGGATATTCCAGAACCAATTCAATTTTTGCATATCAGTACCAAGGAAAAATGAACTATCGGCATCCATATCATGAAGCCGGACTTATTGTCTTTCTGGTGGCATATCTGCACCCATGTCCGGAGCCTGGATTTGAAGTCTTTCCATACTTCTTTCTATAGATCTGATAGGCAATGTGTCCGTTCACTAGTCAGATGTACTGAAATGTGTCCAAATATATCAGATTTCTGTTCATATATTCAGCTTTGAGATACACAATATATCTAGACACCTATCTAAATCGCAAATATATCTACTTTCCGTCCGACTCTCCGGTCATCAATCCGCTCGGCGGATATATTGGTGTTTTCGGCGTGCCAGACGGCCACCGATGTGGTCCTGTCTGGACCGGCAGGCATTGACTTTCCCGGCCCGGTAACAGTTGATGGGCACTTGCCCGTTACTTGCCACCCGCGTCGCGCGTTGGCAGCACTTTCCTTCATACCAGTGGTAACGCATTCTACTGCAAGCTTTTTGCTGGCAGAAAAGTCATTCGTTTCAATGCGGGTGCGAGGCATAGTGAATGCTTCTGATCATAACTTCTCCATTGAAGTCGGAAATGAAGAAACTCGAGTATGGGACTTGCCATTTACGATCTCCAAACACGAAACGCGCATGGTGCTGTAGGCTTGCAAAAAATACCGGAAGATCGAGGGTCTTGTTCGGTATTAAAAGTAAGTCACGTAGAGTACCTGAAGGAGAGTCCTTTAGTTGGGGCGCCGACCTTATCTTAACTTTCATTTTATCTTTGTTTGATTGATTAATCTTCTGTGTAACCGTCAATCTAGACAGACGGCTGCAATGTGCATAATCCAGCCTGACAATTCTAGATTGTACTTCTCCGGTTCGCATTACTTATGTGTCATGTCTCAAAATCTCATTTGGCGAGAGTAGTCAAATCTAGTTGAGAACGTATCGTTCTTGTAGCAACTTGGCTCGACCCATTTAGTTCAAGCATGTCATATCGTTGGAGAATTTGTTCGGCATCCATATGATAGGTTACTTACTATAGATAGCTAGTGTCTTTGAAACCAAATATCGAAGAACATCACTTCCATGGATTCAAAAGTTAGAGATCTCTGAACTCATCTCCGTGATATCAGGAGGAATTCTGATTTCATGTTGCTTGGATTAGAATGACTCGTTTATCTTCCAAGTCATGATTACTCTCCATGTGCTGATATAGATATATATAGTCTTTATCTTTTAATGGTGCGTTTCATTCTTGGTGCCATGCAGAACTTGAGTTCGTATGGTCTTGCTACTATATTGACGTCATAGTACTTTTAACTCGCAGCCCTTGAAGTTTGAAGCTCGAAGTCTGATCAGCCTTGCACCGTGCTTGAGCGAGTCTTAGCAATGACGTCTCCGCTCAGTAGCAAGCACTTAATCGCTGCACACCAACATTCTTAATTTAAGTCTTACGGAAATGGAATACTATCACACTCTCAAGAGTGAATAAAGTTAGTAACAGATCACGTTCCCGCCTTAACTCGACCAATAGACATTGTGGCTGATCTCGAAGAGAATCCGTATACTGGACAAGGGTTTAGCATCGAGACCCACTGGCATGAGAATGATTGCTTTACTGCCTCGTTGACTCCCCTTCCCGCTTCAATCAACATCTCTGCAAAAGATGCTCCCCCTTTCGATAACCATCTGTTATCATAGCAAGACTTGCGCCATTGAGTCCAAACCAAGTATTTCAAGATTTGGACTAAAATGGCAAATCATTGAAATTCCAAATGTGCCTAAATCTCTGCCTCGTGTTATCCATGAGGCAAGGCTCCCTCAAGTCAGTTGTCAGGTTATTCGTCATTCCCTCGTTAGTATCACCCAATTTATCATTCGTACCTGCGGGTAAGTGACGAAAGGGTCTACGTCTGCTGACTCTCCTTGACCTGGCTTTTTGGACTGATCTTTGGTCCGTCATAAGAACCCAACTAGAGATCATGCTACCCACCAAGCACGAACCCAACTGAACGCTTCCGCAATGATTATCGACGCAAGATCAACTGACGGATGAACAATTCAGAAGTGGAGTTATCTCTAGTATCCTCAAGTTGAGTGGAGTTATTGTAAAAACTCTTTCAAATTTCCTCTCACCTACTCCGTTCCTCAGGCCAAGGTTACTCGTGTGGAGACCGCGCCTGGCTGTTACAACGTGTTTTGTCGACCGAACGTTGGAGCGGATAGATTGGTAGCCACTTTTTCTAAGACCGACTTTATCCGAGGCCTTATCTGTCAGCGAACGTTGGATCACTTCGTTTCGTAAGCCCTAGACCATCTAGACTACCCGTAGATAAATTCTAATATCTAGAAAAACTAGTAAATGAGGTTGTCTTTATCTCGGGCTTCAACGTCTCCACTAGATGATCATCACTTGTGAAAAAACGGTCGTGTGTTGTGCGCACGGTCCCGGTTTCCCACTCCCGTTCCCGGAGCCCTAAAAGTATTTGAGCTCGAGGTTATGACGAGGTTCCCAGTCTTATTCGAGCTTCCTTTTTGCGTAAGCGTGGGACTCCGGCCTTCCATTCCATATTTGTCATGGGCAAAAATATCAGTGCCAAAGACCCACTTTCGAGATTCGCAAATATGTAACGTATATGGCTGTGTAGGCACAAGAACCATTTGGTTTTATTATATACGAGCTACCCCTTATATAGAGCTTGGGTATCTGTTGGGTCCTCTTGACTGCGATCATCATTCTTTTTTTCCCCAGCCTTACAAACCGTAAAGCCTCCTGAGGTGAACCCTCCCCTCTCGCTGCTCTGTTCTCGATTCATGCAGGACCTTGCTCTCATCGCGGCTCCTCGACTCAACGCTCGACAAAACGCGTACTCTGGACACTCTTATGAAGTAGGAAACGAACTTCGAATGCAAGCAGGCTCCGTCGAAGGATATCGAGTGGTCAACTTGCCACTCCCCTTTCCTACCTCGTCTACTGAACAGATAACATTTGACGTCGGCGAACCCGTGATCATTTGCGAAGCAGAAAAGAGCACACCGGTGAGTTTGTAACCGGAGGTAGACTTCCGGAAGTCGAAACCCTTTCCCTGTTTATATGCTTTGTGCGCCACAACCCTTCATTTTGTTCTTGTCTGAAAGAGGCTCGGAAACTTCTCTGCATCGTTTACTAACTTTTGCTTTTTCTCAAATCCTGGGACACATCTCTTTCTAGAACTGCCCTTCGAGCGCCACGAATGCAAAGTACCGAGTATGCTCACAGCGAAAGGTCCAAGCAGGATGGAAAAAGGATATGGCGGTGAAAATCACAAATTACATCCCGAGCAGCATAATCAGAGCCATATCTTCGGTTCCAGGAGAGGAACCGAAAGTAGCTGGGTGTTATGATGTGAGTCGGTTCAGGGTCCCCTCCCCCTTTATTCAAAGCTGACAGACATTCTAACGTTCATTTCTCGTTGATCATTGAAATGGCTCCTCCCCCCACCTTCTCTCCCCTTCGTAATTCTTCTATCATTCAACTTAAATTAATTTTAGCCAGGAGACGTGGTTCAGCTCTTACAGCACTGGGCACCGATCTCTTCCTCTGCTCGTGGTGCTTCACATCACTATCTTCAGCCAGGGACATTCTTGATCATACGAAGTGGGCCTTTGACTGCATTAGTACGTCTTTGTTATCTAAACCATTCTGGCTTTCCACATGTTTGACGGGCGGACTTTCTTTGTAACTTCCATTGTACTTCGATGGACTTCTAGGGCAAGCCATATAACTATGGAAAACATGAGGGACCTGATGGTCCATTCTATGTCGTGTGTAAGGTTGACCCGAACATCATCATGCATACATTTTATTCGAAGGATTGGGTGTATCCGTCTCAATTGAAGCCTTGAAAAACCTTTTCCTTTTTCCCTTCCTTTTGTGTTTCTTCTTTCAATTCTTCTGGCTGGATCAGACCGGTTTTTTATTAGGGTGATAAGAAAATCAATCTACTAGTAGTATTAATCTCATTCACGCTGCTGCGCCTCTGTGAGGTCCAGGCACTAATCTATCATTGATTACCGAAGGTGGTCTTGTTTCTAAACTTGTAGATACAATGTGCATAACCATTTTGTGATAGTTATTTCTAATCCTGATTGTAAAACAATTAACTTTATCAAAGCGGCGAACTCTTTCAAAGCGAACAGATGTGAGAGGACACAATAGAAAAACGTCAGTGAAGAGAAGACGGACTGTGGCACTTTCCAGGCTGAGTTCGTCCGCCGAGGACAGGCAATGGAAGGTGGAATTCATTCTTTATTGTCTCGTTACACGTCAAGTACATAACTATTATCTAAAATGAAAACGCCCGTTTTACTGACACTTCTGCTTTGAATTCAACACTGGGTATCCGCGAAAGCTTGGGTCGAGAAGCACTGCGTTTAAAGATAGACGCGAGAAAAAAAACGATTCAGAAAATCCCGCGAATTGATTCAAACGAGGAACACACTCACATTGTAGTTATCCGCGTTCTGGGCAGATTCAGAGTCGGATAAGGCCATATCCGAGTCACATCCGTAGGTGATGTCGTCGGTGTCAGCAACAGCATGAGTCATCTGATCATCGATGGGGTGAGGGGGGGAACGTAAGCCCGATCAGTTGGGAAAGACATAAAAGAAAGAGGTCTAGGACATTGGTCCTTACCTCGTGTAGGAAAGTTCCACCACGGATGTTGCGTGAGGCGACAGAGGTACCGGAGCAAAGGCGGTCGTTTGGGAGTTCGTCGAAGAAGATGTCACAGAAGTAGATCTATTAGGGTGACGGTTTTATGAAGGCGGTTTTTTAATGAAGTTGATGAATGGTAAGCATAAGTAAAAGTATGATCGAGGAACGATTGCGGGAATGAAAACTTACGTCGGTGGTTGATGTGACGGTGTAGGCAATGACATTTCCGTCGCAAGCATTGAGTTCGTCTGTGCAGCTTAACCTTGGAAGGTACGAAGTACATGAGCTTGACCTCGATGTTAAAGGGCTCAGAAAAACTTACGTCCTTCCGGAGTCGTTCTCGTCAGCGACAGCGTTGAAAACGTTAACAATGGTCGAGGCAGAAGTGGAGCCGTAATAATCCTCATAAACGCTGTCTCCATCCCCACTCGTGATGTAGTCTGCGGCAACAGTGGCAAGCTCTTTACCCTCTGATTGGCTGTCCGCAATGGTGCACCCAAATGTCAGTCTCAATTTCACTGAAAAACGCAAACAACATGATGAAAAAAGCCACCATCACTTACGCGGAATCAATGAAAGATGATTTGGAAGAATCGTCGCAGATGTTTGTAGCACGTTTGACCTTCTTGGGGATAGCGCCAGTCACCTCAACGTCTACCGTAGGCATATCCACGGCAAATTTGTTGACCGCGGCAGAATCTGCACCGGCAATCTTAAATTCGCCATTTGGGGTGAAGGAGAAAGTGCCGGTGCCGGCGGAGGCAAAGTCGAAGAGGTCGGCAACTGCAAGGCATAAATAACGTTGCACGAAGATCAACAAAGAAATACTAACCAGAATGGGTAACTGAGACAGTCTCTCCACTTTGGATGGTATGGAACGCAACCTTGGGGTCTTTAACAGTGACCTATTTCATCGTTCAAGTTAGTCAGACTATTCCATTACTACAAAGTCGAAATTGCCAGTAACTACCTTAACGCCCGTAAAAGCGACATCAGTCCCATTCCTCGATACCGAGAAGGACCTGGTAGGAAGACTATCTAGGACGGTGTTGTACTTGAGAACCCTAATAGCTTCCGAACCAGTGTTCGTCACTTCGGCGACAAGCTTCAGATCGTCAATGGAGCTGACACTCGGCGACGCCGGGGTAAGTTTGACAGTTAGAGCGTCAGATCTCTTGAGAGGAGTTGCAGCGGCAAGACCAGCTAAGAGAGTAACGAAAGTCAAGGAGAACATGGTTAGACTGTTTCGACGTTCTGAAGCGGTAATAGATTCAGAGAGGAGTGGGGAAACTGAAAGATGTAAAACACTTTGGAAAAACTACCAAGTTAGATGTTGGAGCCTTTATAGCCATCCAAGTCCTTCATACCTATTACGCGTTATCGAGACTGCCTTATGGAATGAACACCTCGAATCACGGATCCTTCACGGCTAGCGTATGCTCGGACACATGTATATTCGAATTCGTTCATCAACATGGGGCGAAACGGAGTCAAATCAGGTGGTCTGAAGAAGTTTACAATGGGAATAATCGCGATTTTTCCCCCAGAATTCGTTATTCAAGACTTATCTCACCAAAGAATGCCAAAAACGCAGAGAAAGAGGATTTGAGGATCGTCTGGGCGTTAGCTTAGCGATGGTTCTTTTGATGTATGATGCTCCAAAGTCATACAATGCCAAGACCGGACATTAAGCGTTTAAACGTTTATGACGAGAACCTAGTCCGACCGCCGGCATTCTAGGTAGGGTTTGCTTTGGCTTTCCATCAAACTTGCAACTCGCAGTTATCTGGTGGCCACGAGGAAAGATATATCTAACATCATAGAGATTTCGTCCACTCGAAAAAGGAGAAGAAAAATAGATAGACCTTGATAGAACGAGGAATAACGCCCAATCTTCCGGGGATGGTTGAACCTTGACGAATGCCCGATGCGTAACAGACTAGTTTCCAAGCAACGTTCACGAACATGGTAGATGGCAACAAATAAGCCTGGACATGACCTAGTTCGTCCTAGTATATGATTATCGAAAAAAAGTAATCTTGTGGACGTGGACACGTTGGGGAGCTTGCCTCCAAGAAAACCGTGTGCAATTGCACCCATGTAGACGTCTAAATGGGTAAGATATGAATGCGTAAAAGACGGCTTCAGCACTATGACTCTGAAAACAAAACAGGGATGTAAGTCATACGACCTTTGTTCTGCAACCTAAGAGTAGCTGCATTGTGAAGAGCGTAGAATGAAGTATTAAAGAATAGGCCTAAGCGCAAGTATCTGGATTGAAGAGAACACGTACATCTAAATCAACGTGATAGCGTACTATCGCCAACATCTGAGATCTGACCTCTTGACCTTCGCCTTAATACCTCAACTTCAGGTTCATGGGTCCCTTAGCATCTTCAGTATCACGGTCGTCCGCAGGTGTCCACTATTACTCTCTGATACGTCTAAACAAAGTCGATCTCAAACTCTGCACTTGTAACTTGAGGCTAGGTATAATCTTCTTCAACTAAGGGGTTCCAGGAGAGCTTGAGACTGTAATACACTGATGCCTTTTGTTCTGCAACCTAAGAGTAGCTGCATTGCCAAGAGCTGTAACCTTCGAGACAGTAGTAAAGACATGAGACGTATAAACAGACAGTCATGTTGAGCAGAGCAAAGCTAGCTTGGCAGAGTTTGTTAATTTGAGCGTTTGAGCGTCAATGTACATGTAAGGAGGCAGTCAACAAAGGGCACACATACGACCCTGCCGTATAATAACTAACTACGGGTGCCGATGCGGAGTACATCGTAACTCTTTAAGGTTTGCTTGACCCTGATTTGACCGGCTTTTTTCGGCTTTTTTCAGCGGGTCAAGCCAATCAAGTCACAAGGGGACCAGCCAACGGGGTTTTGGTGACAAATTGCCTCGGCAACCACTGAATTTTTGTGACGTGCCGCTTGCCAACAAGTGCTTCCCACCATAGACGTCATCAGACTCATCCCGTCAGTATCTGCCGCAACCGTCCCCTCTCTCCCCCCTCGATACCTCCTACCCCGACAAGCTGAATGGCCAGAATATTTCTTGCAAATTTTCCCAGATGATGTATGTGTCGTTATATCCACCTCTCTTTACTGTTCCCACTGAAAGAGTTCCACAGATTTCTCCAGACCCAAATACCCTGGCAGGCTACACAGTACGAGCCGACCTCCTTGCAATGGTCGATATATTCGAAGTGAATCGTAAAGAATGTGCAAGATTATTACTGGAATATCCGAAGTGGACTCTTCCTGGTACATTAAAACCGAAACCAGGCGCACCACCGCCTGAGGTGGAGCTTGTTGTTTCCCACGACTGGCAGCTTGAGAGTACAATTCTCGAAGTATGTCTATCCGTTGGCGACTGTTCATAAACTCAATGTCATTCTTACAGACCGTGCTTGGTGCTCTCCTACTTCTACCTGAATCCTCTCAAAAACAAGTCTACTATATCAGTCTGATTACTGGAGTGTGTAAGCTGTCCCCACAAACAGTGGGTGCAGCAGTTGGCAAATCGATACGAAAGCTTTACAACGGTTTGTCTGATGGACTTGACATCGATATTTCTCGACGGTTTACAGAGTGGTTCTCTATTCACATGAGTAACTTCAACTTTGCGTGGGTCTGGAAAGAATGGTATATATTCTTGTTTTTGCTCTTTGGGCTGTGTTTCTGATGTGCACTCAAGTGCAGGGTACCGGATCTCAATCTTGCTGTTCAACACCCCAAACGGGATTTCATGAGACGTTCCCCTGAACTCGAGATTCGTTTGTCATACTAAGACCGTATCCTCAAGACACTTCCAGAGGCTATGCATCCCCCGGACGCATACACTATCCCAGAACAAGCCCCAGGGCCGAATTTCGAATATGATGATCCAAGTAGGACGATTTCTACTACCGCAACAACCTTTACTAACATCTATGTTCTCTTAGCTAAACCGCATCATGGCGCTGCCCAGAATATACTCAACCTTTTCAGAGGGCGTTCCAAGGCTGAAGACGTAATTGCCCATTTGGACACTCTCAGAAATACTCTTGACACCGAGGCCTCAGAAACTGGCCAATCTCTTGACATGTTCCCTCTCTCATTCGTATCATCGCCATCCAATCTCTCCTTCATATTGGATCTCGGTATTTCTCGCATCTTCTTAACGTCATTGAACGATAACTTCCTTTGCTTCGAGTCGTTGCAAGCGGAAGCTCTTCCACACCGACGAACGGCTCACCAGAAGCGAAAGTCGATATTTTACGTGCCTCGCTTACAGTTGCTTAGACAGAATACTTTGTATCAAGTCCGACGTGTTAACAAACATCTATGTCAAATTTATCTTTATGATCACCCCTTTCCTTCCCATCTACACTTGTATTCGTTACAGTGTATACGTGTTGTATTCGTTACACACGTAAATCGTCAGTACTTGTATTCGTTACAGTACTGCTCCCTTTTTCGTTTACTTTTAATTGTCCGTTACACTTTTCACGCTTCGATTGTTGAGAGTAGCGCCCTGGTCGGTTTTGATTGGAAACGTCACTGCTGTAAGGGGAAAAATCAAAAGACTACCTCAGCAATCTCAGTGTTTTCTTTTCTAATCTGTTATATTCTATTCCTTCCGTACTCTACTACCTATCTTTTGACCTCTTTTTATACAACATTAATCTTTGCATTGTTGATTCACGTGCTGCCTCGGGATCACCAAGCCAAATAGTGACAAGTTCAACCTCCTCTTGATCTCGTACACCCACGTCCACGCTCACTTCAGGTTCACCAACCATAGCCGGTTACACATCACCATGGTCAACGCGTCAGGGAGCAATGGACATGACAATGGTACCAGACCAGATGATAACCAGCTCCGTGATGCGCTCTTCCAGTATGCTCGTGAAAACCTGACACGGACTCAACGTCTCGCTCGACTCGCTTCAGAATTCGACTATCATATCAAGTGATGATTGTTCCTCCATCAATATTACCCCCTTCTGATATTTTTTATGCTAGGGAGACTACGCTGAAGTCGTTAAACAGGCAGTTTGGTGTTCCAACATCCCGCAAACCGCCACCGCGACATCTAGCAACCGGCCATATTCTTGATCAGATGGGAAAGGATCCTCAGGGTCGGCGTGGGCCTTCTGCTATTAAAGCTCGTCTAGCCCAGGATGATATTCAGATTCCTAGGTGACTTGTCATTCCGTTACTCAATTTCCGACATGTTCTGATCAGATTTCAATTGCTAGGTCCACTGTCCGTGCCACCATGAAGTGCAATGCACCTCCAGAACAGGCTAACAATCGCCAACCTGGACGTCGAAACAAAATCCTCCGAGTTCCATTGACTACACATGGTGTCTTCTATGAGGTGCACGCTGATGGCCACGAGAAGCTTGGAGTGCAGGCTTTGGACATGGGTGGTGTTGGGATGGATATTTATGGCGTTGTTGAAAAATGTTCAAGTAGAATCATGCATATGGTTGTGCTTCCGTCCTCGCGAAACTCTAATGCGGTTGGGCATGTATATCTTGATTTCGTTGGGGTTTATGGTGGTGCGTCTTTGTTGTTTCTTCAAATGTAATTCTCATTATTCACTGACTATATCCAGCTACAGCTATGCGTATTTCTGTAGATGGTGGTACCGAGACTTCGCAAATGTTTGGTGACCATGCTGCTCTTCGGTGAGCTTTTTTGTCATCCAGTCGTTTTCCATGTCCCATGCCTCACTCTCTTGACAGCCAACAATTTGCGCCGCAGTATGATTTCGAGGTACATCCACCATGGTCATCAAGGAAGAGCGTCCACAACACAAGGATCGAAGGGACCTGGACACAATGGCAAGATCATTCAGGCCGTACGGTGCGGGAAGAAATAGTTAAGGGGAAGGATAATGGACTGTACCATCCAGGAAGCTACGTCCGCAGGTTTGTGTCTCATTGTACTTTAGTTAGTTTTATGACTCGACTTTTTTTAGGAGTCTCTTTCTGTGGGTCTGGCCCAAAGTTGTCCAGAATGAAATCGACGGGTTCGTCCAGTACCGAAATCAAAACCGACTGCGAAAACAGACAGCAAAATCGCTTCCTTCCGGGGCTACGCCAAATATGATTTTTTACTCTCCAGAATGTTACGGTTACAACAGGTGGGATGTCAGTGTTCCCAAAGAGGCTCTCGATGCGTTGAGGAGTCAGATTCCAATTTCACGAAAGGAGGCTTTTCGGTGGGTTGATGATGCCTTTGATTTGGAAGCGCACGTTTTGTATCAGAGTTTGGGCGCACCGAAGCTCGACACTCAGACTGGCTGGGCAGTTTATGAATCAATGCTACCTGCGCTTTTGGAGAAGTTTAATGAAAATGTTCCTGTAATCTTCTTGTAGCTGAATAAACATTGTTTGTGCTCGTTCTTACTTTTTTGATAGTACAGTGGGCCATTTTGGGTAATTTTTGCCTCTCATTATTCGGAGGTGGTGTACATTTGTCTAAATCTTGTTCATACTTGCATTGTTCCACTTAGCCTTGATCGACGCTTGTGCATCCACCACAAGTTTTCTCGGTTTGTGATTGCCACTCATGTCGACTGGAACAATGGAAAATCAGGTACAGGTTTTGGCTATATAAACCGAGTGTTTACAAGTCCCATCCCTCATCTTTCCTCCGCAATCGCTCACCATCCCATTCTCATGCGATGTCATCTCTCGACAATCCTCAGGATCAGAACTTAAATGGTCCACCCACTGACGCTGATGCTCGTAAATGTGGTGATTGCCTTGCCTTTTTCAGATTCAAGGCAGAGTCTGGTCCTTGTGGCCGTTGCTTCAAGCAGAACTCAGTGCCACAAGACAGTGACGAGTATCAGCGGATTATGGTACGTAACTTTTTTCTCCTGTGATATCAATTTTGGACTCACGTTCATAATGATTCTTGTTAGAACTATCCTCGTTGCGACGGTTGTGGTGCTTGTAGTGAGCGGCTTACTACTGAGTACTGTGGCGAATGCAGTAACAAACTCGGTATGTTCTATAGTTACATGCTCAAAGGCTTCTCGGTACTAATATCACGCAGCCAACAACTTGGATTCAATTCAGGGCCCCGAGACTGCAGCATCCGCACCTGCACCAACACACAATTCTCAACCTTTGGTGTCTTCCGATGGCGGGAATCTGAACTTGAATCCATATAGTGACTTGGTTGAAGCATCTGCGATGATGCGAAGCCAAGCCGCTTCAGCTCGATTCAACAAGAACCGACCAGCGATTATTCATCCCATGCCAACTCCACTGGCTGTTCCGCCATTCGTTCCATCGTCTTCCCAATCCTCAGCTCCCGCATTCCAGTATTCTGCACCTAGCCGTCCCCAGGTATCAACCAAGTCGACTCCTGCGAAACCTGCATCTCGATCTGACCCGCAAATCACGGTCATCACCATGCCAATGCTCTATGGAAAAGAAATTGCACGTTTGGGTACACTCCCAAAAGCTTATGGCGCTAGTAAAGCTGTAGCAGGTACTCTATTTCTATTTTTATGTAATATGAGCTTTGATATACTTTAATTCCCGCAGATGTTCTCGATGATATCTTGAACGCGTTCAATATTACTTGGATTGGGATAGCTGAACATGGTTTGATGCGGTAAACTATTTCATTATAACTAAAAATACACCGATTCCTGACCAAAATCACGGATATCAGTCAGGATATTTCTTTACGACTTCACGGAAATGTAGCACCAATAGCCGCAGCGCTCAATGGCACACTTGGTGAATTCTACCAATTGCATCATGCAGCTGCCGAATCAGCTCTCTATTTCAAACGACCGAACAAATACAAGCATGTCGGCGGTGCTTTTCTCTTCTTCGAAATACATATAAACGGAATCGAGGTAGGTCAATCCTGTCTTTTTTTTTCAAGTCTACCGCTCATGCCCGTGTACCTCAGTACGAGAATCGAACAGGCCAACCAATTCCATCAGCACTCATGCCACAGACCGCGTCATCCCAAAAGCGGAAACGAACCCAAGGTACCAAAAATGGAAATACTGCAAGTGCTGTGGCCTCATCCGGCTCTCGAGTAGCGCTTGCGGCTCAAGGTACGCTCTTGAGTCTTTGTCATAATCATTTCGTTGACTGACATATTTCCCAAATTTCCAATATTAGGTTCTCAAATCGCAATGAACTCGAGATTCAGCAACTGGGGAGACATATCCCTTGACGACGAAACATCTTTCAGTTCAGTCAAGTTGGAGTTTGCTGTGCTGACCACGAATGATAAAGGAGATATTGTCACGGAGTGGGAGAGATCGGTGCAGATGTGTGAGATTGGAGATCGTGCATTTGCGAAGGGTAAAATGAAATCGGTGTATGAGGTAAAATTACATTCATTTATCATATTTCATCAGTCCTCTTACTCGTCCTTTCAATTTACTTTTCAGGTCTCCCACAGCGATGGACGAAAATTTGCTGCGAAAAAGTTCGACAATATTGGAGATCCGGAAGCTGACAGCGCTACACGGCTTGATGTAAACAAGAGGTATTTAGTGGCAGAATGTCAAAATTTGGTTCGAGGAAAAATTCTCCTCGATGAATTCTATGTGCTCGCCGATGATAAGGACGTCTCTGTGTGGAAAGGCAAGTCTCTACTACTCTCATTTCCTTCATTTGCTTGATTGTGTTCATTTTTCCTTCAGGATTTTGTTTTACCGAATGTCTGCTTGCTCGAGAGGTCTTGTCTGCAGATCGTCACGGCTCGGTTGCCTCTGGTTTCAGTAGGAAGGTTGTTCCTGAGGGTAAAGAGTTATGGTGGCTTCTGGAGCCTAAGCGAGCGCAAGCTGTCGATCGCTGGTCCGGAAGCATGCATCACCCAAATAACTCAAGCCAAAAGCATCAGACCCTGATGGCTTTTGCGCACTACACCTATGAGGCTTGCCAATTCCATCGCCTCTATGTTGACTTACAAAGTGAGCCCGAGTTATCATCTCCATAATAAGATTTATTAACTCTGAGTACTTGTTCGACAGGCACTCCAGGACTCAAAAAAGTTGGGGACAAAAGAGGTATTCCGGTCGACTTCCTTTTTGATGTTGGAACCCATTCGAATTATGATTACTCGGGGTATGTTTGGTTTTTATTATCGAAATTTCTTTTTATACTGATTAATATCATTACCAGGCACACCGGTCCTGGAGATTTCGGACGAGAAGGCATCCAGCGGTTTGTTGACCAGCATCAGTGTCTCACAATCTGTCAGTCAATGGATCTTGTACAGTTGCAGCCTGAGTCGGATGGAGAAGATCACACTCGAAAGAAGCACAAGGCTAACCATGACATGGATGATTCTCAGCAGGATTCTGATGACGAAAACTTTGACGGCGATGATAATTGAACTATGTAATTTTCTCTTTTAACAAAATGTACTAGTGACTCGCAACAATATATTTTTTCCATTCTTCCCATAATTAGGCCAGTGAAAAAGTCTATATGGCCAAACTGAGGATCCCATTCTGTCCTGTTTTCAGTCACTCTCGCTCGAAAATCCAGACAACTTCGACAGGCGATAGTGGCGGAACCTTCGTTGTTATGTCTCCCAGTGGTGCATTTGACTGGTGTTCGCCTTTAGAAAATATAGCTCTAACCCGTATAGAAGGCATTTTTCAGAATGGATTTTTGATGAGCTCTCGCAAGCTGGCTAGCGATGCCACCATCAAAATCAACGCCAATGACACCTCCCAGTCCTCGGAACCATGCCTTGTACGCGTTTCAGTACAACCCTGCCGGTATCCAACCTACTATGTCTGCACATTCTGAGTTCTCTCCTCCTGCATCTCCTGTCTTCTCAACCGGGATTCACACATCGTCCTCCATCAATGTCTTCTATTTCTACTAACAATCACCCTTCTAAGCAACCCCAGTCATCTCGCAAGCACTATCAAGGCCCTTCAACCGACGCTCCTTCAAACCAGTCAAATATCGCTTCCACGTATTCTGCTGTTTTGACACTTTTGTGTTCATCGCAAACGAAAGGCTCTCATATGTCTGCTTCAACGTCCTCTGTCAGCAGTGTAACTTTCTCTCTTAGTCCTCGTCATTCAAGCCTCGGTAATACTCAATACCATTATCCCAGTTCACTTCAGTCAGTTTTTGGATATGGAAAATGAAATCGTCAGGTGATGATGACAGAGGTTCTACTACTATACTAGAGAACGGATCGCATCCCGAAAACTCGGACAGCGTCTCGGCAAGTTCAACTCTTTCAGCGTCTTGGCGAACCTCGACACGACACAACATGTATGCTAGTCATCATAAAATACGGTGGAGTAGCGATTGACAATGATATCAGAATCACTTGGGAGGAAATGTGCGGTGAAAACGATGGGTCTGATGGGCTACGAAGATACAACTCGAAATAATGCTCCCATTGACAGTAAAGAGTAAGGCGAGAGATTCGGAGCGCATGGAGACGAACGATATTAGGGCAGAAGGATTTCCGAGCTGAGAAGAAGGCATGGAGATGAAAAGCATAAGGGGAATGAAGATTGGGCAAGGCCGGTTGACCTTGGGAATTTGTAAAAGACGAGAATTTTCTTGGGCGAGAGTCACCTGTAAGGTGAAGGGTTGTAGTACCGTTTGACTGTACCTGAGTGGTAAGAGATGGGAGGATGTTGGCCATCAGGTGTCTGGGGAGTGGTGATCAACAGATTCATTAAGAATTGTCCTCCCTGGTGAATGGCAATGCTCAGCCCCTCAAATACAAGAGAGCAAATAGACTTGTGTTCAGAGATTGAACCAACAAGAGTCTGAAGTCTGTCAAAGCTCATTTCATGAGAAACTTTCGAAGATTGCCAACGGAGAAGAATAGTTGGAAGAGAATTCGTAACGAGAGGGCATTCCATCGAACATGATATTCACGTGAATTGGAGAGGTCCTGGAAGAGAGACGAGTCTTCGAACAGTGGTAGTGCATTAAGCGCCTCATACAAAGGGTCCTTTACGACCGAGATCAGTGGAGGGGGAGGCTGACTAGCAGTACATACCACAATTTGGAATGAGAGCCTCTCGTTGTCTTTATCTGCTCATCTGTACCTCCTTCAGGACCAGGGTCATCTATAATCGATGCATTTGTTGAGAAGAAACGTGCAGAAGACGACCCTATGCTTCGAGAACAAAGAGCGACCGATACCGATAGATTGTCTTGGGGAGCTGAAAGGACTCGGATGTCCTGGGAAGAAATCGAGCATTGAAAGATGAGACAGAGATTCGCTCCTCCGTTGCCTCCGCTTTGCAGAGGGAAGTGTACACCATACACGGCCCATTTTGCTCGTTACGCATATGCTATTAAGGCTTAATGCTAGAGAGTTTGAAGCATGCCATAGAAGATCTAGACGACTCGGAGACTCGTGCAAAGATGTCACGGTTCAGTGCATGTCGGAGACGGGCGCGGAAAGAACGGACATTATATCTGGGATCACCTGGGGAGGCGCAAGGAGGTCACCGAAGGCGAAAGAACGGGTCTCGACTGTCTATGTAGGAACCAGTATAGGCGGGAAAAAAGAATGGAGTCGGGGGAGTAGTACGGGATGCGGTGACCAATCATCAAAGCGTCACGTGTCATTGTTCGAAATGTCAAAATTCATCCTCGCCCGTCCGGCCTACCGTAGATATGGACTCCCTATTTTCCTTCAACCGAGTCTTGTTCACTCGTTTCTGGGCTATCTTACCTGTTACTTTCTTTTTGGGAATCACCAAAACCAAAATCCCTCTTAATTCTAATAAAAGTCCCAGCGGTTTCGATTTCAACTCGACATGCTCGTCAATCGTATCCGAAATCTCTAGTAACCACGTCATTCCCAACGCGACTGTCTTCTTTTCAGAGCTCGTTCTCGCTGGTACAGATTTGGCTTTACCAGATAACGATCCCAGTTGTGAGGATGATTCTCAACTTGTTTTGAAGGATATTTGTCGCATCAGTATGTTTGTGACGACTTCGAATCGGTCTGGGATCCATTTGGAAGCTTGGTTCCCTCGTGATTGGACTGGAAGGATGCTCACTACGGGGAATGGTGGACTTTCAGGATGTGAGTTTCTTGTGAAAAAGAGTCCATTTTTCTGTGTTATCTCGCAACATCCCTTAATATCAATTTTTTTCTTTTGGATGCAGGCATCCAGTACATAGATTTAGCATACGGTTCAGCACTCGGTTTCGCCACCATCGCTACGAATAACGGGCATAACGGGACTTCTGGAGCGCCATTCTTAAACAACCCCGATATATTAGAAGATTTTGCCTACCGTTCGTACGTTCACAAAAACTCTTGTATATATATATATATCATCCTTGTATCTCTCCCTAAAATTCTTCATAAATCATAATGACTTTCTTCTCCCTTCTCTAGTATTCACACCGCCGTCCAAACCGGTACCCTCCTAACCTCGACCTTCTACTCCACACCACCTATCAGATCTTACTATAGCGGTTGTTCCACTGGAGGTCGACAAGGTCTCAAGTCCGTCCAAGATTTCCTTCAAGATTTCGATGGCGTCGTTGTCGGTTCCCCAACTATCGATTATAATCACTTGATCGCTTGGGCAGGACATTTTTATGGGATTACTGGGAATGAGAGTTTTGAGGGTTTTGTTACGCAGAGAGAGTGGATGGATTTGGTTCATGGGGATGTGATGAGACAGTGTGATGAGATTGATGGGGTTAGGGATGGGGTTATTGAGGATCCGAATTTGTGTGAGTATGATCCGGAGGGGTTGGTTTGTGGAAGGAGGAATGGTAAGGATGGGGAGGAGAATGGTGGTGGGGGGTGTCTTACGGAGGTTCAGGTTGAGACGGTTAGAAAGGTGTATGAACCGTTTTATATCAAAGACGAGCTGGTGTTTCCTCGTATGCAACCTGGATCGGAATATGAACCTAGTAGTTTTCTTAACGGGAAACCATCGTATCTTTCTACTGTGAGTGTAAATTCCGACTGGAAAAATACCACTATTATCATTCCTTTTGTCTTTGTTTTTTTACTTCGAATTCTTAACGTTTCTGGCTTTCGTTATCGTTATCGACACAAAAAACCTCCTCGCTCTTTCAAAAATCCTTTAGGACTGGTTCCGCTACGTCATCTACAACAACCCATCTCTCGACCCAACCACTCTCTCCACAAAAGACTGGATCCTCTTACAAACCCTAAACCCGTTCAACATATCCACTTGGTCAGGGAACCTTTCCTCCTTCCGCGATATCGGAGGTAAACTCTTATTATACCACGGTCAAGCTGATCGTTTAACGCCTAAGATATCTGAATGGTACTATGAGCATGTAGCTGAGACGATGGGGATAGCTATAGATCGGTATGAAGGGGATGACGACGACGGTGGCTTGCCTGGGGGATTAGATGATTTTTTTAGGTTTTTTAGGATTAGTGGGATGGGTCATTGTTTAGGTGGACCTGGAGCTTGGGGGATTGGACAGATGCTTCCGGGAGCTTGGAAAGGCCCAGGTGACTCGGATGATGATGGATCTGAAAGTCGGGGGGGATTGGAGTTGGATTTGGATTTGGATTTGGATCCGGAGAGAAACGTGTTGATGGCTATGGTTCGATGGGTTGAGGAAGGAATAGCGCCTGAAGAGTTGGTGGGGACGAAGTGGGTGAATGATAGAGTGGAAGAAGGATTGGAGGTTAGGAGGAGTCATTGTAGGTATCCGTTGAGGAATACGTATGATGGGGTTGGGGATCCGAGGGTTAAGGAGAGTTGGAAGTGTTTGTGATTTTTTTAATTGTTTTTATTTTTCTTTTTTCTTGTGGATTGGGAGTTGGGAGTTTGGGATAAGAGAAAAAACACGGTTAATGTCCTAGTCTTTTGTGTATGCGATAGATTTGTTTGCTGCTAGTTCTCTCGCACTCGTCACTTTTACCAGTTAAATACGTATATATCGACAATAGGATCATTGCCGTTAACGTAACCGAGTAAAGATTGGTGTTTCGTGGAATAAGCAGACTAGACCATCTTCATAACTGGTCCAGTTTGCTCAAACGGCATTATTGAAAGCAAAACAATAGATGGATTCGAAAGCTAGTAATAGTACAGTTCTAAGATTACGATAAGTATTCCAAAGTACTTAAATGGTTGTAAGATCACCTAGTGTAACCTCCATAAATAAATAAACTCTCCCCATCCATGCATAAGCGCCGACTCAGCCAATCAACATCAAGCTAGGCTAAAAAGTATAACCACCCAAAAGAAAAAGAAAAAAGCAATCACTGCCCTCCTTCCAAACCATTCACCTGCAAAGGCAAACAAAGCACTTGACCAGGCATCAACTTCTCACAATCCACTTTACCATTCATCTCCTCCAACTCTTCCAACGAACACCCGTTCGCTTGGGATATAACCCAACAAGATTCTCCTGGTTCGACGATGTGAGAGAGAGTGTTGGGATTAGGACAAGGGTCTTGAGAGCCTGAGGAACCGAGGTTTGGGTAGACGATGAAACGAAAGACGAGAAGGATGACGACGGCGATGATGAGGAAGAATGGGAAGAGTTGACGGAAGGCGGCTGTGTTGACGGTTTGACGACGGGCTATGGGGTTGGACTAAAAGGGGTAAGGGCAAGAGGTAACGGGAACGGGGGGAAGAGACCGTGAAGGAGGGAAAGGAAGGGGGGGAGGGGGTTAGTTTGTGGTCTTAGTATTGAAGAAAGAGAAAACGCACATCCATAGGAAGTCTTTGGTACCCATCAGACCTAGCACCGGAAAGAGGGTGAGCTTCGACGTCGCCGTCATCGTCATCCTCGGTGTGTGCGTTAGACGAAGGGCCTTGGGACACTATTTCCCAATTCCATTAATAGTGAGCGTTCCTCTCTCAGAAAAAGAAGAAAAAACACCCGACGTGATACATACAGCGAGTCATTGGACCAAATTCTGTTCCTGGTTCACTCTGCCAAGTAGAACCGTTCCTCTCACGAAAGATGTATCTTCCCGAGTCTGAATCGTAGCCTATACGTTCCATTCCTTCTGGGAGTCGGTAAGAGTCCTGACAAGGAACAGTGAGCGTTCGTGGGTTAGTTGCTATGGTTGGAGTAATAGGAAATCCTTTGGAACTGCACCTCGTCGTATTGCGTCCAGCGACCCATGATTGAGCAGTAAGAGTCAGAAATAAGGTCGGTGCTATCTAGAGGGGAAAACTGTCCTGTTGGAATGAGTCTGGAAGGGATACTAGTTCAGTCGCTACGTAGTTGTGGAGTGTCAAGAGGTTGAGCGTTGAGCGCAACGCCCGGCGGCGTTTCCAGTGCATTACATCAGTGTAACAAAGTTCTCGGCAGAACCTATGCATTTTCAGTCGGAGATTGAACTTAACCCGGGCCGGCACAAGTTCCGGTTCCTCGTACAATTTAAATCGGGTGCATAACACTTTCCTCAACTCCCATGAATCTCATCCGCGTCACCTTAAAATCCAGAAGAAACTCCTTGATTTCAAGCTTGAACAGCTTAAGTACCAATATTTACCCTTCTATCCGCAATATTAACCCAGTCAAATGACCGGTCATGGTTCCATCACTTCCATTTCGTTTTGCATATGGTATAGTACCCATCTTTCACGTGTTTTTTCCCGCTAGATGAACGACCTCGAATACCTTAGGGTTTGCTTCGATGCGGTGCTCAACATTCCTTACTAGAAGACAGTGCAAGCATGCTCTCTGTACGGCGTCGTAATCGCTACCAATGTTCTTCCGGCACCCGTCCTAAACGGCTATAACTCTGGGTCTCACTTGAGCTCTCGAAATCATTCTAAAAACTTCCCGTTCGTTGAGTTGGTAGTATAATACAGCCGTCGGAGTGGACGGTCATCTGACATCTCGAACGCATTTCTGAGGAACCACCGAAATAACAACGACAGGGACAATTCATGATGATGCGAGAAAAAGAAAAAACACTCACGGATGGTTCCATGTGCCTCGAGCAGTCAATGATATATAAGAAGCTTCTAGTCTGAACATATCCCTCGCGCTCTTGCGTCTTTTCCTCGCTTCCCCAAAGACCCACATATCCAAACCATGCTAGTTCGCCTGAGCACCTTGTTCTTCAGTCTCTTTGGGCTGCTTCTAGCTGGAGTGTTGGGCACGCCCACACCTGAACCGAAACCGGAAGCTCAGAGCGCTGATCTTGCTGGATTGAGCATTGGAGACATTATTAATGCTTTGGGTATCGGATTGGTCAAGAATATCACTGCTACTATTACTGTGCGTCACAGGTTTTCTTTATTACCCCCTCGTGGGTTCCTTCCGATTGAATACTGAATGATAATGATCGACGTTGGGGTTCTTAGCTCGACTCTTTGACTACTAACCTCATCAGGTATGTAACCATTATGCCATTCTATCCCGTCCTTTGACGAGTAATTAACCACAAACCTATGTAACATCAAGCATTAACTTCGACGGTGAGCTCTCGTACCAAACCAATCCCTTCACACATCCAACTCCAAAACAACCCAACTAACCAATTTTCCTTCCTCCCCCCTGCTCCTCCCTGCTCCTCCCCCTCTTTCCCCAGTCTCCAACCCCCTCCCAATCGAACTCACCCTCGATCGCGTCTCCTCTTCCGCCGGAATCAACGGAACCGAATTCGCCAGGTTCAATCACACTTTCAATCCACCCGTCGTCGTCCCTATCCTCGGTCAAGCCAATTCAGGTCAAATCGACAACGTGTTGTTGACTCAAGGAGCTCTAGCTAGTTTGGATATTATTCCGCTTGGTGTGTTGGATTTGTTGAATACGGATGTGGACGTTCGGTGAGTAAACTACTTGATCATGATGTTTTTGTTGTTGTTCGAGATCTCTTACTGACTAAAATGAACAACTTTTTTTTTCTCAAGCGCTGGCACGATATTCGGCTTTGGCGGTATTCCTATCCCTATTGATGGATTGAAACAGAGCAACGTTCCCGTAACGTGAGTGTTTTTTTTTCTCTTTTTTAATTCAATCTCAATTTGTTCTCGGTATACCGTATATGTCTTTGTTGCATGTGTTTCCCTCTCTCTGACTGGTTTCTTTTTGAAAAAAAAAAACAGGTACAATTTGGATATCACAGGTTGAAGGGGTTTCTCTTCATTGCCAATCATGCTTACGATTCTACGAACGAAAAAAGAAAGAAATACAATCAACGATGTCGACTCGAAAGGGGTATTTATTGGGGCTCTGTGTGGGCGTTGTGTAGGTGTTTTTTGAGGCACAAGGAGAAAGAATGTTTGTTTCTTCGTTTGGTCTTTTTATGAATGTAATTTAACGGTTGGTTTCCGGGCATTATGTTGTGTCTTTACGGTTATGTATGCGTACCGTCGGTCCATACGTACCTGAAAGAATAAACGAGATTTTCAGAGATGCAAAAGAATGACGCACGCGAAAAGTGAATACAATCATTGAATCAATATCTGAGGTATTAAGATATCAGACCGCATTCGCAAAGAAAATTCTGAAAGGCTCCAACAATACAAAATCCATTCAGTGAAGCTTAAAAAAATGGCCAGATTTCTCTTTTGCGAATGCGGTCTATTGAGAGATACCGCAGTTTACCTTTTTGAATCGAGTGTGGTAAGTACTTATGCATATGGGCCCATTGGGTTTCAGAAACTGGTGCAAGTGGCGTTACATTACGACTTGTTTTTCACGAAAGCAATTGGGATTAGCAAAAAATTCGAACGATAGAGTATACTACATATGTGTACATTAACCGTGCTAGATAGCTATGTAAGTGTCCTAAGTACGTGCGGTGGTGGTGGTATGTATCTAATTTTACAATCAAGTATACTACATAATGAATACATTTGCGGACGGGCATGCTAAGTATCAAGCTTAAGGGAAAGAAAAAGCTTTGAGACTGAGAATCCTTTTTCATTTTCTTACTTTACGACTGTTTTAACGAAAGCAATGGGATTAGCAAAAATTCGACGATAGAGTATACTACATATGTGTACATTAACGGTGCTAGATAGCCTAGTAAGTAAGTGTCCTAAGTACGTGCGGTGGTACTATGTATCTAATTTTACAATCGAGTATACTACATAATGAATACATTTGCGGACGGGCATGCAGGTATCAAGGGAAAAAAAAAGCTTTGAGACTGAGAATCCTTTTTCATTTTCTTACTATACGACTGTTTCAACGAAAGCAATGGGATTAGCAAAAAGTTCGAACGATAGAGTATACTACATATGTGTACATTAACGGTGCTAGATAGCCTAGTGAGTAAGTGTCCTAAGTACGTGCGGTGGTGGTATGTATCTAATTTTACAGTCACTGAGTATACTACATAATGAATACATTTGCGGACGGGCATGCAGGTAGCAAGGAAAAAAAACTGAGAATCCTTTTTTTCATTTTCTCTCTCTCTCGTTCATTCGATTGCATACCCGTCACACAGTCTCGCAGTAGTAAAGCGGTGGCATCTCCCGAATCGGTGAAGGATCTGTCGTCCACCTCGTCCGTCGTTCACCATGCACCATCATTCCAACATCACCGTGACCACACTCACAATCATCCATCGTCATCGTCGTCGTCGTCGAGCCCTGATCGCCCAACCCAGATACCAGCTGTCTCGGACCTGCAAATTGAATAGCAAAAGTCCCTCTTCCTCCCGCTCTTCCTCCTCCTCTTCCTCCCCCTCCTACTACTCCGCTCATTGCTCCTCCTACTGTTGTAGTCGATCGCGAGATATAGCTGAGCATGATATTAGCATCTTCATGCCGACTCTCATATCTGCCCCCGACGACACGCATCCGGCTGTTGAGAATGACAAGCAGACTGCTAACGTAGATTTTTCCGAGGGATTTCACGGCGATCTGATGATAGGTGCTGACGCCGAGGAGGAAGAGGACGCAGCCTACGGTTGCGAAAGTGGCTTTTGTTTTTTTTTTTGTTTCGTTTGGTAATACGAAGTTGGAATGTTCACGGAGTTGCAAGAGTGGTATGGAGTCAATCGAAAACGGAGAGGGCGAGAAGAGATGGGACTCACCAGAAGCAGTCCCGGTTTCGACTATGAGACATAAAAGTCTGCGTAACGGAGAATACCTTCGTTTCAACACAGACTCTGCACGAATGAGCTAACCAATTTCATCAGATTTTAGAGATTGATACGTTCAAAAGTATCGTTAGGGAGGGAGGGGGAGAAGAAGAAGAAGAGTTCCAGACGATGTAACTTCCGAAGCGGCGCTGACAGGATTTACTCACATAGAATGTCATTACGACTGCGATTATAATATCACATAACGCGCTTCCAGTCAACCAAATTGTACACTCGATAATTGCACCATTTCTTAGATGAGGATACAGTCTGATGCGGGCACCAGCCGCCGTTTCGAGAAACGCCGCTGTCATTTGAAGTATGGCAAGCTTGGGACAATTGCAAAAAAGAGGGTAACAAAATTTGAGGGAGGAAAAGAATATTTTTTTCAGGAACTCTTGTCAAAGGAACTTCAGGTTCATAACCCACCAGGGTGACTGATCCTGCAATTAGTTTTGAACGGGAGATTACGTGGATTTGGTACGCGTAAAATATCTGGACTGCGCAGCTGACTTTGTTAGAGTCAGGAGAGGATTAATATCGGCCACGTTGGGAAATGAAATGAAGGGAAAGAGAGAGAGAATCTTTAAACTTACCTATGCCTGTGGTAGTGGGTAAACTATATCCACCTAGCCTGAGCTTCTGGAACTCTTCCACGTTCCCATAGTTTACCCCGAAGTACGTGAACATGTCACGCATGTGGAGGATGCTTTGAAAGGTGCATATAGAGAATAAGAACCAGACCAAGGTCTTGATACTCTTCTTGTCATTGGGAAAGGCAGAGTAATATAGATCTAGGCATCATTGAAGTCAGGACAACGACTTGAGAGGAACTGTGAAATGTTAGCAGTAGGTTACGCACATACTTGCACGATTAAAACGCCATAGAATAAATCGTCCAGAAGATAAGCAATAACCTGTGGAACGGTATTTTTAGTGTCGATCCCAAGTTTGTTTTCCACTGATGACGCACCACCGGTCCTGTCCTTGAATCCAAAATTCTATCAGCGTCTCGAATCGCAAGATGTTCAGACCGGCTAAAGGCCTACCCAATATCAGTGACCAGAGCGGGTATCGCCATACCCAATCATTCAGCCCAGACAAAAAGGGCTTCGAGGAAAAGGTTCTTCTGGTAATGGTGGACAAAAGAAAGACGGGGACCTGAAGGGGTTTGTAATGTGCGTTGGTAGGACCCTCTTATATAGACCCCGTCAGTTCGAGATTTTCATATGCAGATCTCCTGAGCGTGAGACCCGTACGTTACACTCGGTGCTGCCGTGATTAGGTACTTGTTTTTCCAGCAACCGTCGCTTCAATATGGACGTTCATATGTAAGTACTTAGATCTGATCAGTACGTACGATAAATGATACTTATCTGCAACAAGTACATACACGGCGTGACGGAGCAAAAGCCACACGACTGGCTGAAAGCATATGTGGGATGACCGTTGCAGGGAGGCACAAATGACTCATAAATAGTGCATAGAGACACATATATTCTGAGATCTACCTCTCCCGCTCCGAGTCGATATCATGTGTCGGTATTCAAAAAATTATTAGCCCTCGCTGAGTTTGTATGTCTCCCGTGGCGTCGGCGGTGATAGTTATTTTCAAGAGGTTCCATGGAAGGTCGAGAAAAAATGAAGAGACCTTACCATATGCAAACGAACGGGATAGTCGTGTTGCCGGTGTCAAAGTCGTTGTTGAATCTAGTACTAGTTTGATGATTTGAGTTCATTGACAAAAATACCGCCCTTATTCCAACGAGGGCAATGGAATTAGCAAATTAGACAATAGAGTATACTACACGTGGTACATTAACAGTGCTAGGTAGAGTCAATTCTAAATACGTGCGGTGGTGGTAAGTATCTAGTTTACAGTCAAGTACATATAAATACATTTGCGGACGAACAGATAGCAAGTATCAAGGGAAAAGCATGTATAAATCTCATCGAGACTGCGAATTGTTTTTTCGACTTTCTTCTTCGACTTCCGAGGCGTCATTCAGCCTCGCAATAATAATAAACTGGTATCTCCTGGATCGGCGAAAGCCGGTTCAGATTCGGAGTCGTTGTCCCTCTTGTCCGTTGTTCACCGTGCGCGTACACTACCGTCGAACCCTCCTCACCCAACCCAGATACCTGCTCCGGACTGGAGAACTGAAGAGGAAAAGCCTCTCCTCCTCCGCTCATCCCACTTACTGTTGTACCAGTAGCCGAATACTGCGAGCCTGAGATATAGCTGAGCCTTATAGTAGCATCCTCAGGCCGAATCTCATATCTACTCCCGATGACACGCATCCTGCTGTTGAGGATGACAAGCAAACTGTTGACGTAGATTTTTCCAAGTGGCTTCACGGCGATGTGATGATACTTGCCGACGCCGAGGAGAAAAAGGACGGAACCTACGGTGGCGAAAGTGGCTTTTTTGTTTGGGTATACGAAGATGTTTACGGGGTTGATTATGTATCGGTTTTTTTGGGGGATTTGCAAGGGTAGTATGGAGGTTAATCAATACACAGAGGGTAATGAAAAAGGAGAGGGGGAAGGGATGGGGCTCACCAGAAGCAGTCCCGGTTTCGACTATGAGACGTACAAGTCTTCGTAACGGAGCTCGATTATACATCTGTTTCAACCTGGACTCTGCGCGAATGAGCTACAAACTTCGTCAGGACCCAAAAATTCATGCGTTCAAGTACCGTTGGGGAGGGAGAAGAGGGTTCGAGACAGTATGACACTGAGGCTGTGAAGGGGTTACTTACGTAGAATGTCATCACGACTGCGATTATAATATCACACAGCGCGCTTCCAACCAACCAGATCGTACACTCAATAAGAGTGGCCTTTAATAGATAGGGATACTGTTTGACGCGAATCCCAGTTGCCGTTTCGACAAACGCTGCTGTCATTTGGAGTATACCGAGCTTGAGACAATTGTAAAAGAGGGTGACGAATTTGAACAAGAAAAATATATTAGGAACCCTTGTTAAAAGTTTTTAGGTTTGTGACTCACCAGGGTGATTAATCCTGCGATTAGTTTTGAACGGGAGATGACGTGAATTTGGTAGGCGTAAAATATCTGAACTGCGCAGCTGACTTTGTTAGGGTCAGGAAAGAATTAACATCCATCACGTTGGAAACGAAATGAAAGGGAAAAGACAGAGACAATCTAAACTTACCTATGCCTGTGGTAGTAGGCAGAATAGATCCACCTAGCCTGAGCTTCCGGAATTCTTCAATGTTTCCAAAGTTTGTCCCGAAGTATGCGAACATGTCACGCATGTGGAGGATGCTTTGAAAAGTGCATATAGAGAATAAAGAGTAGACCAAAGTTTTGATAGTCTTCTTGTCATTGGGAAAGGCAGAATAATACAAATCTAAGTAAGGGTCATTGAAGTCAGGACAATGACTGAGAGGAATCATTGAGATATCAGCATAGGTTTACGCACATACTTGCACAATTAAAATGCCATAGAATAAGTCGTCCAGAAGATAAGCAATAATCTGTCGAATGGTATTTTTGAGCATTCAAGTTGATTCCAAAAGTCTAGTCTCACTGGTAACTCACCACAGGTGCTGTCCTTGGATTGAAATTTCTATCAGCATTTTCTCGAATCGCGAAATGTCCAGACTAGTTGAAAGCTTACCCAATATCATTGGCCGGAGCCATACCCAATCATTCAGCCCAGTTGAAAAGGGCTCCAAAGACAAGGCTCCTTCCGTTGGTCACTTATAATAGTGGACGAAAGTCGAGGGACGGGGACCCGAAGGAGTCTGTAACGCGCGTTGGCATGAAGGGGCCCTCTTATAAGTATAGACTACGTAAGTTTACTACGCAGATCCTGAGCATTTAGACCCGCAACATGTTCCACTCGGTGCTGTCACGATTAAGGACTTATTTTTCCAGCCAACGTCGCTTCTTGAATACGGGCCCCCCCAGTATAAGTAGATCTGATCAGTGAGTACGTACGATAGATAAATAATTATCTAAAACAGTACACATACACGGAGCAAAGCCACACGGCTGTGTATATGTTGGGTTTACAGGGAGGTTTAGGTTTACCCTTTTCCGCTCAATACGACAAGTGTTCGGTATTCAAATTATTGACCCCGAATGTTTATGTCTCGGCGGTGATAGTTATTTTCAAGAGGGTTTCATGAAAGGTCGAGGAAAAATGAAGAGACTTACCATACGCAAATGAACGGGATAGTTGTGGTTGCCGATGTTGCCAGTACCAAGATCGCGATGATTTGTTAGCGAATGTGCATATGATCACACGTACGCTACAGCGCATTAGCCATCTGAACATTGCTTGTAACTTGAAGTCCTGGACAGTTGGGACCTGGCTCCTGAGCATCTAGAAGATACATACATACGACGTTCTACGGCTTCAGTGGTGATTGTGGACTCAGGATTGGGGTGTTAGAGTACCCTGATGATGCATAAAGAAAGCCCATTCAGTGACGGGACATCGTCATGATTCATATGCATGAATCCCTATACTCTTAGGTCTTATGGATTTCCATTTGTATGTCATCCATTGACACTCGGCTTCATGCCCGATTGACGACCCCCGAGTTTAACGACGCTTGCAACGTTGTAACACTGCTGTCTGTCAACTTGGGGAGTAAAGAGGTTTCTATCAACCCTTTCAATTCCTGCCAGAGACCAAAGCGAACCACAACGTCGATAAATCGACTTGTAGCGCCGTATCCCCGGGACGACAATAATTTTGGAACTTGAAGCTAGAAGTGGGGAAAAGACATATGCATATAGTTTTCAATTCAGTAACACCCTAGTAGTATCCAACCTGTATATGAAACTAGGTACATTACGGAGAGAAGGTGACGCAATTCAATCCAACCTAGATACTTGAGACTTTACAGTCCTTTGCAGAAAGTTGGGAGGTCCTTGTTGTTAGCCAAGTGTCTCTTTTGTGTTTGTAATTTTACCTTCTCGTCAGTCGAGAGTGGAGGATGTTCATGGTGGTATTTTGCTAGGATGAAAAAATTCTCCGAAATTCTAGGACAATTCAATGACGAATTATTTTTTCAAGCTAATGAGAATCCCGCTCTCAAATACAAATGAACAGGTACAGTCGCCCACAAGAATATGGTCTGGTCTATTTTGATTGATCAGATGATAATTGCAGGGTACGGGCGCGGAGTGGACCCCTCAATTTTTATGCAAAGGGTTGCATACGTTTCGAGAAATGTATTGACAGATTGTGTAGAGAGGACCTGAGAGGACCCAAGAAGAGCGAGCTTGAGAATCATTGGAACATTGATCGAGAGTAGTCATTCAGAGAGACGGACACTAGATTTCTCGGAGGTGGCAAGCAAGCGATTGCTCCCGAACCAAAAACATCCCTCAAAAATCAACAGCACTAGAAAATTCCCAGGAAACTCTGTTCTGAATAAATACCTTTGGATGTGGCATTCTGGAAATTTGCTTATGAATCAAAAGGTGGTCAACACAGACGGAGTTTTCTGGAGACGGAACGAGACATAACGAGACCTAACGAGACATGAGTGTGGGACCAGTAACAGGGTACTGAGAACGTACTTAACATTGAAATCTTCATCAATAAAATTGTTTTTTATTTATTTTCAAATAAATGCCTTTGAAAATCAATGACGACCAGCAGCCACGGTGGCGGTTCTGTCGAGACATTGGCAGTCTGGGTCCAGTGCTAGTATAACCTCAGAAACACCGTTATTACTATTGCAAAAAGAGAATGTGTTGAAGCGATATAAATTCCCAAATCGGAGCCGCAGAACCATGGCCAACACACCAGCGGTTAGAACGTGGGTTCTCTGCTCAGCCATGGCGGTCTCGACTCAAGGCCGCCTTCATATTAGTCTCGAGAATCCAGACTGACGATACATATAACATGTATGTACCTTCATCTATCGAAACGATAATTTAGAGTGTGACTTCAGAGAGAACATTATAGGTATCCCGAGAGTATTCTATGGGCAACGGCGTCTGGACTGTATGGTGATACTTGCGAGGTTGGCGAACCGGGGTCTAGAGCCTGAAGCCTGCAATAAAGGTTAGAGAAGATAGTAGGAAGATGAAGATGAAGAATATGTGGAGGAGGAGGACTAGATATACAAGGTATTCTCATGATCAAGTGACGCGTTTGACTCCGCCATCATTTTTTCCCTACCACTACCATGTCGCCAGTTTTTTTCCTCGCATATCCCTCTCTACTCGAGCGACTCTCGCCGGCGACTAGTTTTTGAACTTAGCTTCTCATTGGCTTCAGCTTGTCTAGGTATAACCTTCGTGAAGAGAGTACAATTGGATGTACTGACTTGGTATGTCTACATTTTTTACCGACAGTGGCTATCCGAGTCATCCTGATTAGTAGAAAAAAAACAGTAAAAACAGCCTTCTTTGATGCCAGAATTTCTTGTACCCTTTGTCGAAGGTCACGAAGCCTGCAAGGCATGGAAGTCGAAGTCAGAAATATCTCAATCTGCTCAAAGGATTGTTACAGTGTGCTGAGCTGGAATTTCCTGCTATAGCACTCTTATGTCTGCAGCATCTACCTCTCTCACGCTAGAGACTAGCGTCTCTATGCTGGGCTTTTGATAGAAGATGTCGCTGAGGAGTCTAACGCAGATGAGGAGTGTAACGCATGGTATGGAGTGGCGTCGTTGCGTCGTTGTTGCGTCGTCAGACAGTGAGTATTGACATGCCTCTCATTTCTCTTCTTATAGTCATCCTGATCACATTGGTATACCAAGCCCGTTGTTGTTCGTACATTGCCCCTTTCGCCCAACATGTCCCATCGTCGCTAGACAAGGTACTGAAGCATGCCGGTGATTTTCCGAAATATGGTCTTTCAGCCCTGGTGCCTTGATCAGTCAAGGTTGTGGAATATAAACGAACTCACGTCTGTTTCTGTCTTTTCTATGTCTCGAAGGCTTCTTTCGCGGATTCTGATAACAACCTTTTTTCACAGTATGATCACGCTACCTTCCGGAACAATTCCTATTGGCGGACACCCATACCCTGGGTTGACTTTGAGGCATTTCAGGGGCCGACATCTTTGCGGGGTCGAAATCTTTCCGTTTCATATATTGCACACTATCGGACTAGGGAGAGGCTTCACACCTCGCTCGCAAAGGCGTTGGTACCAGTCTGAAGACACATCAGGGCCGTAAGGCACATCATCCCAGTAAACCAACGATGTCCCTGCTACCCACAACTTCTTTTAGGATCATCTTAGGTCTCTTCATCGCAATCATCGTATCCTTCTTTGCCCTCTCCGCCTTTCCTGCTCTATCATCGACGAGTTCGCGAACGACTCAGATTTCTCGTTGGCTCACTCCCTTATCCCCCTTCATCTCGTTCCTCTCGTTCCTACTTTCATCTCCCTCACTAAGCACCAATCTCGACTTCCTCTCTCCTTCACCCGAAAGCGACTCACTCTGGAACTTGACTACCCGTCCTCCTTACACCACCGACAACCTCATCTTCAACACCGCCAGTTCACTTCTTCAACATTGGCCTAATGCTCGTTATCGCAACGGTCATTCCATCGTTCCAGGGAGAATTCCGTTAGGGACGGTGTTCTACCATGGGAGGTCTTCACCTGAGATGATCGAGTCTTCCATGGCTGGACGAAAAATCAAGATCTTACCTGGAACACAAGAATGGGTCGCTACGGACCCAGAACATTCTTTGTTGTTCTGTGGAATTCAGGGTGGTGCTGACGCGTCGTCGACGATGAATGATACTGCCTCGAAAAGTAATGATCCTCTTCGAGACTCCGACGGTAGTAAATCGGATTGTTGGTTTATCACCCTCGTGACGACGCGTGAATTACGTGTCCTCTACTTTGATGGAAGTAGTGCTGCAAAGATGTTTGGTGGCAGTATGGACAGTCAGGACGTGTTTGCGTACCGGAAGGAGCTGGAAAGTGGGAACGTTAGCTCGGATAGTTGGGATGATCCGGAGAGAATCTTTGGAGAGGTGGAGAGACTAAGAAGGTTATGCCAATGGGTGGAGGAAAAGGGGTTAGGTATCGATGGGTTTGTGAGAATGGAGATGGATTTGTGAGTTTTTTTCTCGTTTTGACGGATAATTATTCGTGTTGTCTAATGGATTTTTACCTCTTTCGTAGCGAAGTCATGCTCTGCGACATGTCCTCTGGTATGGAGGTCGTGTCCTTTTCCAACCTCGCGCATTCCGCCAATCCCAAATCCATTTCCATGTCGATGCCCGAAGAAATCGAGGCTGCTACTTCCGACTCCAACCCACGCGTGACTATACGCAACTTTGAGCTCGTTCACTCAGCTTCTCAACATAATGCTTTCCCGGGAGAGATGAAGGTGCGACTAGACTTGGACGGGTTCGTCAGTTTCTATGACAGGAGCTTGGTGAAAACTTCGTTTGAGGACGATGGGGTTCATGAGGAGGGAAAAACGCTCAGAACTTCGGCGGACAGGTGGAAACACAGAGTCAAGGATGTCAGCAAGGAGGACATGATGAGGGTCATCGAGAGAATGGAGGAGGTTCTTCTGAACATGAGGAAAGGCCGTCGTCATGGAGGGAGTGGTATCGACTGGGACTTGCTGATGCAAGTGTTGATCAAGCGTTATGCGTCTCGGCTTGAGGTCCTCAGATACGTCCTGGAAGCGAGTGGAAATGAACCAGGAGCTAGACGGCGGACGGACGACGAACGCCTGCAAACGATGTTTGATCAGTTGGATGTAGCGTTGAGGCCGTTTATCTTGGCAGATGTAAATCCTAAGGTCCCAAATCCTTCTTCTTCGCCATCTTACTCTTCATCCTCCTCCTCTTTGGATTGGGCGTCACCCATCTATCGTCTCTGTTCGGCGACCCATACATTCCATCTACACTCTCCCCAAGTCACCGGAAAGATGTCCAAGTCCGAAAAGACTCTTCTTCGAGCTGTAGAAGGGACAAATCGAGAAATATGCCGAGTGTTGGTTGGGATATGGGCCCAAGGTATCGAGAATGGTCTAGGTCTAGAGAAAATGTACCATATCCCCAAGGCAGGGAAACACCAGATGAAGTTGTTGAAGATGAGATGGCGGAGGGACTTGAGCAACCTCATGAGCTGGCTGGACTGGAGCGCTTGGGAGAAGTGTGCATCCCCTTGTGGATCCGAGGTACGTTGATTATTATTACTAACTACTGCTCGACCCTGTTTTTCTCTTCCGTTTCTACCTTGACACTTTTTGGATGAGTTGACTTATGTCTTTCCCTTGTGCCTTCACACAGGAAATATGTTACATGCCAACATGGCCCTACTTCGCTGGTAACGGTGGACCTCCACCTGGGCCAGCTAGAGGTCCAAACGGTCTCATCACCGCAGAAGACGAGTCGTTGAACAATATCGAAGAGAGTGATTGGGAACGTCCGAAGCCGATGTGTATAAGAAAAATAGCGCCATATAAGTTTTGATTTATACATTTGCCTGCGTCTTTTATTACGAGGGATTAGGATAGGTTTCTTGGTTTAGACGGGACTTTAGGGTTAACTAGTGTTATTCTTTCGGTCGCTCGTGTACGAATGGTTCTCCTTCAATGTATTACCAATATCAATCCCAGAGCTTGTTCGAGGAACTGCGTTCCGCCGCGTCACTAGTACTGAGGCTTTGGACCCAGTGCGACGATAGCGCGACCTGACACCTTCCTCCCCTAACGCGACTATGTCTCTGTCTGATCTAGAAAATTAGAAGCCCGAACGGTCTCACTGAACCCCAAAGCGTTGAGCACGATTGGGAGCGTCCGTTATTTCTTGTTCGCATTTTTGCGCATCGGTCGCGACCACTTTTTTCAAAGTTGTAAGAAGTTTTATTCGAATTTGTGAGTTACGCATATCTATCTACATCCTGGGTACATCCAAATCTAAGCTTCGACTGCTTAGGCCTGATTATTTACCTTAACTACTCTCAGGCTAGCATAACATATATACACGTCACTTCTATCGACAACTGTTGCAGAACCTGCAGTCCCTAAGTAAATCCCCTCGAAAAAAAGATAATAAACGTTCATTCTGAATTCAATGCGAATACACCCCTTCCACCTCTAAAATAACCCTATGATCTTTCAAATCATCCATCAAGTGTCTGTCCATGGTCAAGTTGAAAGGCGACTCATTTGAATATCGGAAGAAGCTCGGAGGAGGCACGACTTTGACGACGGTCCAGACACATTTTGAAACAGGAGGATTGAGATGGGTGACTTGGCGTTCCTGTGGAGTCGTTAGTTTTTTGTTTTAGAAAAATAAAAAGTCAGAGAAGAAAAAAATTAGTTCCCGGAGCTGAAACAGAAAATAAAAAACGCACGTCGTAATCCGTCAAAACGTGGAAAGAGATATCGGTCTAGGTAGTATCAAGTTTTCAGTGACTCGATTTCTTATATACATACACTAGGATTAAGAAACAACAAAATTCCTTCTTACCTGAGGACTCCCCCGAAATGACATGTACACCCCTATCAACACTTCCACCAACTTCAACGCCGTCTCCGCTCTCGGATGAAGCTCATACGGTATCGTCTTTGGAACTTCTAAATCAAGAAAAGCGTCCGATGCGAGATCCTGCACGTAGTCTTGTATATTTCTATCGGCCGGTTCTAAGAACCCAGGTGCGAAAATAGAGTGCTCGGCGTTCCACGTTTTGCATAGCCTATGCGTGAGAGAAGCGAACTCGCAATCACCGTAGTTAACCTCAGTTGTCATTCCACTGTATCCCCCGCTACTGTCACCACCATACGGGTGTCTGGCAGAGGTATGCGCCAATCTCGGTAAAAACCGGTCGACTTGAGAACGAAACTCGCGGGGAACGCAGTATTTGTATTGCAAAACTAAGGGCGAGGATATAATCTTGAAATGCACTTTAAACGAAGCGAACGAAGTGTAGTTTTCCCATACATGGGCTCGCACCGGGTCGTCTTCGATGTGCATCGGGAAATACAAGTTTTGGTACTCTGGAGGAATGGCTTCGGTTTCGCTTGAGTTGTTGTTATTAGGGGGTTCGTATAAAGGCTCGAGACGAATGACCCAGCAGTTCTGGTCGCCCACGGCTCTCATGCCGTTTCTGAATTCCGAGTTGGGACGACGACGGAGGTAGGTGGAGGCGGAAGGAGTGGGGACCATCGTCCACCCCCGACGCGCGTATTTCGCTCGAGCGCGTTTGTGTTTGTCTCTGCCCGTGGTGAAGGTAGGGACGTGTACCGAGACGCGGTCTTCGAACGTGGTATAAGGGTAGAAGGAGTAGGCATGGGAGTGGGTGGTTATGTTCATCACACATGCTGCGGGAAGGAAAAGGAGAGAGCGAAAAGGATTAGTTCAGTATCCTCAGGATATATGAAAAAAAAAAACGCACTGGAATGAAAATGAAGAATGACCTCCAACGGTGTATGACGACAAGTGATTACTTGTACATGTTTCCCTCCTTTCGCAAAGTTAAAAATCGCAGCCATCCCGTTCCCAGCGTACCCTTCCCATTGAGGAAACTGCTGAAAAGCGTCTTCAAGTTGTTGACCGTGACCTTGTGCCCACAAACTCCTCGCTACAAGCGCATCCACAAGCGCCTGGTAGAAATCATTCGGTTGATCCAAGATCGGCGAGAAAGTGTAACCTCTATCCATCAAGAACCGTCCCAACCGTTCCATCCTCTCACCCCCTCGGTCCAACTCGATATAGACGTCTAAATCAGACTCCGGATAGACAGAATCATCGAAGAACTGTAAGGCAGCTGAACCGGAGATGAGCATCCCCAGTTCGTATTGCAAGACGCGAAATTGCATAATGTCGAGCAGGGTGTCGAAGAACCGGGCGAGAACGCGTCGGACACGAAAGGTGTCCCTATTATACTCAGAGACAAGCGAATCTGATTGTTTACAAGTCAGAGCATAGCGGTATCTCGCGACAGGTGAGAGTTGGCGAAAGATGAGGCTTCGTAGCTCAATGGGGCTGGTATGACATTCGTGTCAAATGGAATAGCATGACGCGACTGGAATCTGGGGTGGTTTGACTGCAGACTTACAGAAGGTATAACATCTTTCTTTCTCTTGGTTTAGTTCTTGCAGTTTCCAGAGTATGTGTCTGTATAAGAGTTATACGTGGAACGTAGGACACGCGCCAGAGAAAGAAAGAAATGGGTGTCGTGACTCGTGACTCATTAAAAAATCCTGTCGCGATCACGTGATAATGTGTCAGCGGCTACGTCGGCCAATTGCTGTATGATGCATGAATGTGGTTTTTCAAGGCTTAGAGAACCAGTTTTTGCACCATCACAATCGAATCAAAGGACTACCGTTTGCTTATGCATGCCTGAGATATATCTCAATTGGCTGTTACAGCCGTTCGGTCTAGACTCTAGAGACATTAATTTTAATTTTCCGAGTCCGAATTTTTGATTAGCATTATTCTTTCTCGGCTATTGCGGATAAGGAGGAGGAGGAGGAAAATGTAATTCCGATTTTTCTTGTGTTTGCAAGCTCGGGGATTTTTTCAATGTAATCTATCGGATGTAAAATAACTGTATAACAAGTTCGAGGCTGTTTGAGGCTAACCTGGTGAAGTGGAGTGAAATTTGGAATTACATTTCCCCGTCGATTACATTTCCTTATCTGCAATGTGTCAGCCCAGATTTTTGAAAAAGTGGGGATCCCGGATGTGGTGATCAGCTGAGTATCAAGAATACCGTCGGAGAATATCGAAAATGTCTGTAGAGCAACCGATCGATGATCGTTTGAGGCAAACTGGTCTCGTGTTAGGGAGTATTAGCGACTCGTCAGAAAGCTTCGTTTCTGTGTGAGCGACCAATCAGCGACAGAAAGTCGTAACCGACACTTTCTGACGTGTTTCCAAACTCCCTAATAGAAGGTCGGCGGCGAGAGGTGTTCTTTTGCAAGTCCGCGCATTTGCACGGGTAGCTGCTAGAATATATATGATTGGTTACCAACGAACTTCTGAAATTCGTTTATTTCTTCGACGCGGCCCGGAATGGCAAAAAGTACTTTCTGACGTGTGGCCAATTACTCTCCAATACAACAGTTACTTACCAGTTAAGCTTACGAGGGAAAGTAGGAGCGGAAATCAAAAATCGAAATTGATCCTTTCCGCTTTCGCATGATATCAAATACATGTTGGAAGACCGGAAATCAAAAATCGAAATCGATCCTTGCGGGTCGTTTGCCTTCTGTTAGTGTTACATGACAAATTGGCAGCTATTCAATTTTCAAAAACATAAATGCACTTCAAGTTCGAGAAGTTGTTTCCTCTTAATCACCACCACTACCCCAACATCAACACCACTAACCTCAGGCTTCATCCCGTCTTTAATGGCAACGATAACAGAGCTGATGTACGTAGACCTCGGGCTTTTGGATTTTGAGCCACCATGTCGTTGACTTTGGTTTTTCCTGTTATAGACTCGGGCCCTATTTCGTCGGATGGCTTTTCAACGTCTTTCTGCTTGGGCTGTTGTGTGTCCAGTGTTATATCTACCGGGTAAATTACCGGAGGTGCGTAGAACCACTTTTTAGTTTCTCTTAGCCTTGACTCAACGAATGAACAGCGATCCGTTATGGATCAGAATTTACGTAGGACGCCTTTCGATATTTTCCTTTCATTCTACCGTTCTCAGATATCCTCCAAGGTTGCGATATTACTCTTGTCCAACGCCCTCAACACTGCCTTCCTAGCAGTGTGGCTATACAACGTTGTGATCGTGAATTTTGGTGAGGTGGATCAATGACATTCTGCGACGCGTTTTGTTCAAGATCATTTTTTAGGTAACATGGATGCGGTTTTCTATGCAGATTGGAGTAGGTTGCTTTATTTCAAATGCTAATCGACTTTTTTGCTTACTGTTCTCTCAGTTTTTGCGACTGGTATGTGCATTCCTTCGCAGGGTCACCGGTCACGGCTAACCGACGAATGCTCTTGTGGAATACAAAAGGCGCGGCTATGACTGTATGTTTCTTCCTCCGAACGTATTCACGCTGTACCAATTCAGATCTTTATCACAGGGACTCATCGTCGCCCAAGTGCAACTTTTCTTCGCTTGGCGAGTGCAAGTATTGACGGATAGCTACTTCATGGCGCTCTTGGCCGCAGTCCCTTCTGTTGCTGGCTGCTGTGAGTCATTTTTCCCGTTCTCTTGAATTACGATTGATTATGCGCCACAGTTGCAGCCCTAGTATCAGCCGTCTACGTGAGAAAGTACCCTCACATCCAAGATTTTGGTCATATAAAGGTAAGTTGATTATTTCATTATGCGTTCCTGTGCTCATTCGGCGTTGGGAATAGGTTTGGATCGTGACTTGGCTAGTGTCAGAGACAACCTCCGATTTGGTCATCACAGCTGTTTTGGTATCATACTTGTGCGTAATCAATATCCTTGGTGTTTCTAGTAGTAGTCATCTTACCGGCATTCCTAGGGTAAAGCGATCTTGAGTTTTGGAGGATTTCGACCATGTTATTGACGGTGTTTTAGCGTCGGAATAAACAAGGCTTCAGATCTGCGGACCAGGTCATTGATCGCGTTATTCGGTGTTCGTTTTCGTCGTCCACCACTGACAGTTCAGAAATAACTGACGGTTTCTCTAGTAACGGTACAGACTGGGTTGGCCACCTCTGTTATTGCTATCCTTGACGTTGTTTTATATTTGGTATTTGTGCGTGTTCTACTAATATTACTCTTCTCGATTTATAAGCTAATTTTCATCTCCGTTATGCAGCCTACAAATGCGATGTAAGACCGCTCTCCTTTTTTTTTTTCAAAAGGCTGAACGAGTTCAACCTTTACCCGCAGACACCTTCTTTTCAATTTACCCCTCAACAAAATTTACTCTATCATGCTCTTGAGTAACCTCAACTCACGTCAAGGCTGGGCATTCGGCAACTCGCGAGCGGCTTCCTCATGTCCTGAAAACAGTACACTAGGAATCAACATCAACAGCCTGAATCTCATCGAGTATGAACCGAGCGGCCACGGTCACGGTGCTGTTGCCGTGCAGGTCGACTCGGAAGCACATGAGATGTCGGATTATATGCCTCAGGACAAGTATGGCGATACATTGCCAATCCCGAGTCCGGCATATCAGGCTCGAATGAGGTTTTCGTCACCCATTTTCAAATGGAAATAAGGTTAACTTTTGTGATGTTTTGGGACTGTAAAAAATGTTTATACCGGGTTTATACCGGGCCCTCATTCAAGTGTAGCTGTTTTTATTTACATATTTAGTGGACGATTCGTTCTTTTTTTTTACCCTCTTTAATGGCGCCTTCCGAGTATTACTGTTTCATTCGTTGGTTTGCAGTCACAGAAGGCCAACTTGATACTGTCAGTATCAAAGACATTGTATCATTGTATTTATTTATTTCCTCAGTATTGTCGTAGTCACAGCGAAACGAAATGGGACAGAATTATTAATATTATTATTATACGAGTTGCCCTACATACCAAGTGGTACAATTAACAGTCATCGGTTCTATATAACTTGGGTCACCTGGATCTCACGTTCGGGGATAGAAGTGTGCGCGGGTTGATAGCTTTTGGGTCGTGCTCTTGGCACAGATGCACGAGCAGAGGCAGAAGAGAGACGCGGTTAGGTGCAATGTGTGCCGCTGGTACGTCTTTAGAAATTTCTTCATGGTATGAACTCGATTGACCGACTTTCGCTACAAAATTTTATAGCTCGTGCCAGCTCGTGGGACTTCCAAAAATACGCCATCTTGACGTGATCGCAACATCCCAGAACGCGTCAGAACGTGTCTCAACTGTTCTGTAGAAGAAAATATTCAAGAAGTAGGCAGAAAATTTCTTTGTAAATGCCAAGAGCCGAGAGAAGCTTTAGACATGGCTCATTGAAAGTAGATACTTGTGAAGTATTTCGGGAACTCCATCCTCAGATCTTGATAAATTTTTACCAAGCTTTCTAGGCACATCTTTCAATATATCCCCTCAATCTGATGGCAGAAATATCACAACGCATGTGTAGATGATTTTACAGATTTTTGCAAGGCTTTACTAAATATGGTCAGTGTGGCGCGTCTGTGAGTTCAGTCACGTGGCGTTAGTTCGATGTGAGTCTGGCAGTGGAGTCTGGACTCGACCTGGGCCAGCGTGGTACTAATTACATCCCCCGAAGCTACTAGTAAGTATTCAAGAGGTCCCAAACACCTTTGCCAATGCTACAGCTGCATCCGTAACGAGCTTCGCTCCCAATTTGACGGCAGCTGGGTTGTATGTGTGGATTAATTAGATGCAAGACAACGGTAAGTTCCACTTTTACATTCAACAAACAGACCATTGGAAATCAAAGCACTCACCATCCATAGCCATAATCGGATGAGGTCCTCCTTTATAAACCACCGTCTCGACCTCTTTCACTCCGACCTCCTTCAATTTCTTTCCATACTCCATTCCCTCGTCGCATAGAATATCCATCTCCGCAAGCCCTATCCACGCATTCGGCGTCTTCGCCATCAGTTCCTTGGGAGCGAACAACGGTGAGGCGTCCCATTTCGTCCAATCTTCTTTGTTAGGGAGATAGTTGGATTTGAACCAGTTCATTCGGGCTGGTGAGAGCCATGGAGAGAGTTTGTTAGATTCCCAACGACCGCCTGGATCGTCGGTCGCAGTGTTGTCGGTTACGGGGACGATGAGGAGTTGAAGGAGAAGTGGGGAGGGAAGAGGAGGAGTGAATGTGGGTTCGGCAGCTTTGAGGGCAAGGATGGCGGCGAGGTTACCCCCACTGTAAGTGTGTGTTAGCTCAGAAGTTAGGTCTGTCTCTACGTTTCAAATAGATTGAAAGACTAACCTGGAGGATCCACCGACAGCTATCTTGCTTGTATCGATGTTAAGCTCTTTTTTACCGTCCTTGATTACCCATTGTAACGACTCGACAGCATCTTCGACAGCGAGAGGATATTTGTGTTCCGGCGCTAGTCGATAATTGACAGAGATGGTTACGCATTTCGCACCTACACAGAGTATTTCATTTCCATCTCATGTTCTCTAGATAGAGGAAAATACGTGAGCAAAAAAAAAGAAACGTACGGACACACATGTTCGTAGAAAACCCTTGTTCACTCCCGATGTTCCCAAATGTCCATCCACCTGTTTCACAGTAAATTTAAAAGACAGATCGAATAGACATACAGCAAATATCATGCGAACCCAAAACCACATACCGCCGTGAAAGAAGATAAACACCGGCCACCCTTTCTCCGGTACCTCTCCCTCTGGCGTAAACGCCCTAAAGTTTGTATGCGTCATCTCGAAATCCTTGACACTCCCCACCTTCAAAGGCTCCGTTCCACCAGGAACAGCAGGTGCGTTTCGCAAAGCAGGATCCCATGGAAGCGTATGCGGAGGTGTGATGTACTGCAGAGTGCTGTTATGAAACTCGACATATTCAGGATCGAGTTTCGAAATGACAGATGGGTGAAGAGGTTGTTTGGGGATTTTGGCGGTCGTGGCGTCGGTGGTCGTCGAGGTCATTCCCGCTACCTTAAGTAGTGGGTCTTGTCGTGCAGTTACCCCAATTTGCAAGTTCTCGATCGTTTGGCAGACAAACGGATTTTTGGTTCCGGTCCGCCTACCGAGGCCATTGCGGCCCGGTGCGGACTCACACGCCTTTTGTGGTATCGTTTATGTACCCTCCTTCTTTTTACATTCTTTAGTACACTGTCGCCGACCCCTAACATGGCCATCCTCACCATCCGCAATATCACTCACTTTCACTGCGACTTCTGCCTTACCGATACTGTTTTATCCGTCGCTTTTGCTCAATAACATACAGTGTATTGCCGAGTGATTGGAGGAAAAAATAGTCGTCAAGAATTTATTGCCGACTAATTGAAATGATCGGAAATGGTGATGTTTTTAGTCGAACGAAGGCTCTTTAACTACCGTTGAGATCGGGAGTAATGAAATGTCTATATGGGAAGACGATATGGGAGATATGGGTAAGTGCGCCATTTCCAATCCTTCGAAGCGTGGTCTCAATGTGATTTTGAGCTGATGAAGAGGCATGGGAGACAGGGGGCTTATGGAGTGGGTAGAGATTCCAGTGGTTACGTTACTGTAGCAAGTCGGATTACTTTACCTCTCATTTGTCACTCAGATGTTTGCTGCTTTAAAATTAAAACTGAAAGGGAAAGAGAGTCGAACGAGGATTCGTTAATCCTGAGAGTATTGCTAGTATTTTGGGGATGTTGTTTGCTGCTTTAGATTTAAAACTGATTGAAGGGGAAAGCGTGTCGAATGAGGATTCATTAATCCTGATAGTATCCATGCTTCTGGCTTAACTGTAGTTTGAGGTAGCGGGCAGTGCCGCGCCAGCAGGCCCTACACCGGTTATTTGGATTGATACGATGTAGAACGATGTGAAAAGTCAAGTACGTATGTGAGAAGAATCTGGGTTTTTGGGTGGTCCGAGGAGGTTTATAAGTAGAACTTGATCAAAGAGATAAGGCGGACCGTTCGAACCGGTTGTGATTGGACGTGGTCCGTTCCGGCCCCTGTCTCGGTCAACTTAGTACATACTGGATGACTTCCCGTAAGAGTTTAGGACACACCTGCACGAAAATAATCCTAAATGAGCTGTTTGCCGAACAAGCGAAATTTGATTTTTGCGCTGTTCACAGTTTAGAAAGGGGTCCAGAGGCCTTTCCAAACCACAAATGCTGCACAAAACCTTGGCTAATTTCGCTTAGCATCCTTCCGCCTGATCGCATTCAGGTTTTAGTGCAGGATTATGTGCACTCAGTTTAGAACACTCTTACGGGAAGTCATCCACTGAACGTTTGGCATGGCACAAGGAGTACGTCCAGCTGAGGAGGCTTGAAGGTTTGGACTAGCGGCTCTACTTACTGGTCAACTTCGTAGTTAACACCCAAGAACGCGAAAACAAATTCCGACCACGGAGTCCAAGTCGAACACTTGAAAACCGTTTATTACGAGGCCCTTTAGGGAATCGTCCTTACTAACTCTAGCTGGCTAGGATTCTTTGTGCATCCCCATATAGTAAATCCTTATCTTATCCCATTCAAATTACAAGGAAAACATTCTCATGAGGTAAGCATTATTACAAGACCATTTTATTATGGCTGCCTTCATTCAGTCTCTTGGGAAGGGCACAAGGGCACAAAGTCGCCGGGTCACCAGACACCGGCACTTCAAGCCGGTGACACTTAGAATTCGGCATATCATGCAACTCTGATCTTATGGTAGCCGGCTTACGGCCTCGTACTTGCCACGCGAAGCGATGGCCCACTTCCTTTTGATAACCACCCAACGATCCGGACCGAACAGTCAACACGTCCATTATACATTTGCACCATGGACCATTGAAAAATCAGTGAGTATTTGTCGCGTTTTCCTTCTCGAACAATGATCAAGTTCGAAGCTTCATCCTGATGCGAAATGCATTATGGGCGACGAAAAAAAACCAAAGGTCATCATTGAACCCGTACTGAGTGTGTATAGAGTATCTCAAGAATAAGGTATGTATTGGTAGAACAAGTATATAGTATGAAAGGAACTAAGCCTCACGAATATGGTCGACAGATCAAGAAAAAGTAAAATAAAACAAAATATAGGAACGGCAGGTATAGTGGTACCGTCAACGAATCCATACAACGTACACCCTAATGCTCAATCAATAGACTGACACCATGGTTTCCCAATCCTTCTGAATTGCGAGATAGAATGTCACCGCAAAGATAACATTCATATCCGCGGTCTCCAGACCAATATCCCGAGCCCTCCGGCATCAACTCCCTCATACACTCAAAGTATCTGGTTTCTGAAGTACGTGGATAAGGGTAGACAATGACATCTGTCTGAAGACTTGGTGGGGAGCCCAATCGACCGGAAGAAATTTCGATCTAATCGCGCAGAGATTTATGCTCATGAGTTTACATCGAAAGATTATGGGTGAGACTCACTCCAGGATCATATCCCAAATGTATATATAGCTTTCCTAGAATATTAATGAGTGCCGAGGCAGTCCCTGCGCATGGGTACTGGGTATATGTAAGGCTGGCTCTATTCTCGTCAGGAGAAAATTCCATGTTAGTTATAAGAGCATTCATTACGATTTCCTTTACTCGATTGAGCACATCTTGGTCCTCCGGTGAGGATGAAGAAGCGTTGGATCTCGTGCACATCTTGCGCACAGCCAAAAAATAGCGATCATCCAGTCCAAACGCATTTCCCCAAGATTTGATGAAGGTTGGGGCTGTGTAGTAATTACGCCTCATATTCTGCAAGGAGATGAAGGAGATGTCCTTGAAGGTATTCCGGAACCTCCAACTAGAGACATCGCTACACCATGAGTTGGCTCGGACAAAATCGTGTTCAAGATCCATTGGAATATGCATGTTCTGGTGTTGCACCGGTACGGTTTCACCTGGATCGTAAAGCGGCTCCAAAATTATGGCCCAACAGCCTGAATCCCCAACAAAGCGAGCGCGGTTCTGATATATCGAATTGGGTCGAAAGTAAGCCTTCGCGGAGGGCAACGCGACAGTCTTCCATCCTCGATGGAAGTACTTGTCGCATGCGGGATTGATGATGTCCCCACATTTGTCCCATCGCGTACAGACGGAAACGCGGTCTACGAACGTTTCGTGCGGGTAGAGAGAATATGCATGGGAATGAGAAATGACGTTCATTACGCATGCTAGAAGACCCAGAATCGTCAGTTTTCTAATGAGGGTGCTAGAAATATGTATGAACGACGAACTAGAGTGAAATTTCAAAACGACACCCATTGGCGATTGGCGGGAAGTGATTATTTGGACTATTTTACCCCTATTCACGAAGTTGAATACTCCCACAATGTCCTTCGTCACTGGATATCCATCCCACTCGTCTTGAGCTTCATCATTGCTATCCTCTCCTTGAGATTCATCATCGCTATCCCATCCTGGAGTTTCATGGTCGTTATCGGAGGACCCTACCTCCAATGCCTCGGACAGAGCTTGCTCCCAATTACCCGACTGTTTCTTACCCGGCTGGAAAGTAAAACCCCTTTCCACAAGAAACTCCATGACGGGCTGAGCTTTGCCAACATTCACATACAAATCCAGATCTGACTCTGGATATACAGTATCATCGAAGAACTGTAAAGCAGCAGAGCCAGAGATTAGCATCCCTGTCTGATGTTGAAGAAATCGGAATTGAGCGACGTCTAGGATGGTGTCGAAGTATCTCAACAAGAGCCTTCGGATGCGGAAAGTATATCGGTTGAAAGCCGAGACATCTGCATTAGCTCTTTTGTTGGCCAGGGAGTAGTGAAATCGGTCTATGGGAGAGAGTTCTTGAATGATTTGCTTCTGGATTTCGAGTGGGCTAGAGGCGGGGCATGTGAGCAGATTTCTAGTGTGAGTCTAGTATACTTCATCTTACCATGAAGATATCATTTCACTTAGGGTGGTTTTTTTGTTGACGTGATAATCCAGACAGAGATGGAAGGTGAAGTTAGGAGAGGGAGTAAGAGGAAAGGGGCTTATTTCGGATTTAGGTTGTTTGTATTTACTTGAACATATTTTTCTGCAGCTTCAACTTTCATTACGTCCTTGCTTATGTAGGTTTTAAAGACGCATACGTATAATTCAGGGTAAATTGCTATACCTAGGCAGACATACTTATGGATCTCGAGTTGCGACGTCATAGACATAATATAAAAAGGTCGCTCTGTTCATTTAAAACTCGCGATAGATTATGAATATCATACTAGGGTTTTGTTCTCTTTATAAGGAGATGTGAAGTCGCCATCCTCGCGACCTCAAGTTCATTCACCTATATACGCAATGAAGTCGGGAGAATCGATGCGTGATAGCTACGGCTATGATGTTGCTTAAAGCTGCTACCAAATTTGTGACTCACTAACTGATCAAGGACGGTCTTCAAGTTGAACTGATGGGTACAAAAGTTGAAGAGATCCTCAAGGCAAGTCGGACCAAGGATGTCAAAAATCATGGCATTGTGACCACATTCAGTTCCAAATCTGCGGACAATGGGAATGTCGATGCCGCTAGTAAGCTTATTTGTGGACTCTGTGGCATACTTGAGCTGAGGAGTTTTGGCCATGACGGGTTTGAGTTTGGTTGTTATTAATGACAATGTTAACTGTCATTATGAATTGAAACGGTAGATGAGATTCTTGGTCGAATCCGGAGCAGAAGGAAGAGTGGAATCAAATTTCCCTATGAACTCCAAGGCAATCATACTTATTTCGAGGAGCTTCTATGGGATGAAGTCTTATATACTTAATCTAGCTCATGGTACATCTTCGAGCCTGATTAACACAAATCTGATGGCATTGGACGCCATTCTGAGTGATCAAAGTACAGACTAATGCTAAATCAACAGTCAAAACGAAAAGAGATGTTCATGTCCTATCTTTGTGACTATTTTACACTTTAGGAAGAAAGGTTGTAATTGCCATACATTAAGATCCTCAGCCCAAAACAATGGCAGGCATTTGAACATTATTTTTTAAGTCTCCCAATGAAGTTTACAACATTGAGAAACTTGTCAAAATCTCCTAAATCATTTGATAAAGTGACGAAGGATGTTTTCGATATGTACTTGTGAGTATTGACCACTTTATAAAAACCATAGATAATGGCGATATATTTACAAATTTTTTTTGAGCGACAGCATAGACAAAACAAACAATATATCAATGTAACGGAGAACAACATGAAGCAATAACTTGGAAAGGAAAAGGATGACATTTGGCAAGGAACCGGGATACTGGTGGTCCCGAAGAGCTTTGAGAATATGGATTGCTATTGTGGGGCAAGACTGGCTGTTTGAAGACCACACCATCGGTCTCCTTGTTCCGAAAGCCTTGTAGTGGTGCACGGGCCAATTGCAGTCGAAAAGTTCCTATCAGCATCAATGTTATCATGTCTATGATTTCCCCCAATACATTGACTATGCCGATAGCTATCCTTGAAGTGTTCAAAGGCTCGACGTTCATCAGCGATGGCACCCTAGAAAATCAGCAGGCGGAAATGGAGTAATTAGAACAAGCCACTGAGACAATGCACATTGGGGTTCCCGCACCAAGATGGAGACGTGTAGCACTCGTGCCTCGTCATAACACTTTACAATGTTCCACAGAGCAATTACAGAGGAACAGAGATACTTGTGTGCTGAAGGCCAATGGAAGATCACTGCACTCTGCTCATATTTAATATTGTTAATTCGACGTTGAAGTCTGGACATTTACAAAAAGTTCTTTTGGTGATTTAAAGATGCTAGATGAAATTGAATTGCATACCTGTCAACACTGTTTTTGAAGCTGATTGTGTCCCCTCTTTCAATGAGATTTTGTGCCATGATATCCAATATATCAAGAAACTCTCTAAGTCCGGAAAAAGTGAGGCAAGGGTAACGAAGGCGAAAGAGAATGATGACAGGAAACAACATGACTAGGACAGCAAGAGCGTAGTATGTGACTGTTGATGCTGTCCCTGACTGAGTGACGTCCAATTGAGAAAGAGAAGCTGACGTGGGCTGTAAGCTCTGCAGCATCTCCGCAGGAATGTTTGAGAAGAAGAGGCATGGAAGATTCATTCTTTTAAGGAGGTTTGCCTCTGAGTGATTGAGAATCATGAATCAATTCATGATCCTTTTGGACATGATGCATGTGCTATGTATATGCTTGTGCTATGTATGTATACTTATGCTTGTCAGGAATAACGATACGCTTCTGTAGCCGAGATATACTAACCCCATTGAGAAAAACCACTATCCCCGTTAGAACAAAACGGCCTTCCCGACTTGAACATGTGTCCAAAATTTCCTTACATCCAGAGGCACAGGAATATCACTACTACGTTACAAAGAAAGGTCTCTACAGCCCTCTTCCATTTTCGGAACTATGACATCCGATTCTACCTCGATTAATCATGAATCCCATGTACTTACTCCTGTAACCAACCTCGAATCCAGTGGTTATCACTTTGACACTATATCCTCTTCTACGGTTGCAACTGTAGTAATGTACCACCAGCAGGCCTCACAATACCCGGCCTCTGGTATGAAGTTGTGGGCCATTGCTTCGTGTAGTAATTCATTGATATCTAAGTGGGTAAGTACCTGGGAGCTTCTATTGATCAGGTTTAGCTAATGGGTCTCGTACCCCTCAAATAACCAAAAGGCGGGTAAAACCAAGCTTTAGCTTGATCCATGCTTGACTAATATCTGATACCAGTCTAAGGTGCTTACTATGATATTGTTCCGAGTCTGTATGATTTGGTATCTTGTTTCCTTTGAGATCGCTCTACCCGGATTTTCCTGTATATTAAAATACTACGATTTTCCGCACAGTATATTAGTCATGATTTTGGTCAGCAAAGGGACCTCCCGCACGGGTGTCTGTATCCTATATATTAAAACACTTCGTGGACAAGACGGTCTACTGCGTGTTTGCCTCCATTAGAATGGGTCCAGCCAGCTGAATTTTAGGATCCACATTGTGAAGCTGGCAGTGTATTAGTCACAATTTTAGTCAGCAAAGAAACCTCCTTACTAAAAAGACAGTAGATTAGTCTGCACATTGGTCAGCGCTTCACAAACTGCCAGAGATTTATATCTTAATTCAACATAACAACAATGTGAATTCGAATAGATCTACAACAGAAGGGAAGTGTGTAGCACCAACCACGGGGCACAGCTCCCATCAAGCTTTAGATTGTGGGTTTGAACTTTGCCGCGCATGCGCTCATTTACCCGGTGCCTACAGGACGGTTTCTACAGCTTGTGATCTATTACTTATAGTTAGATATAGGAAATTGGGAAAACTCATGGTTAAGCATCTACAGTTTTGAATGGGTGTTGTTCCGTCATACTTGAATTGTAGAGAATAAACCAACTAATATCCAGCTACTTTTTCGATATGTCAACTGTTTCCGCAGCTGGTAAACATTACATATGTTCTGAAGATTTACATATTTGACTTCAGTTGTTCTTGGAATTACCCATCCAAGCTAGGGCAAATTGCTGTCGTACTCTACTTAGACATCAGACATACTTATATACATAAGTACTTGATCTGGTTTGTGCCACAGACATAATTGCCGAACCTTTAGGTTTGGCTCCTAAGTTACAAAAATGTTCGTGGCATGTTAGTTTTGTCCAATTCTCACGGGGTACCATATATAGTAGGGGACTTCCAAATATATTATGTCCGCACAACTCGGTCCAATTTCAGTTTTTAGGTCAGTCTGTCCTTTGACCTCCGCCTCTTTTTACCTTGACACGACCTTATAAATCCGGTGCTAAAAAACCTTGGGCGCTTATCATGCAAAATCATCTGCTAGGAATTTTTTGAGTACAAAAAGAACAAATATATGCTGCTCGCGATGCACAATTTCCAATCAGCGAAAGCCTTTGCCAGCACTACCAGTCAACCATTGAAATTTATCGCGCACGCAGCTGTGGAGAAAGCCGAAGGCTCAGTAAAGGTAGTGCCGTTCAATCTGTCACAGGGTACCATACATACCAGCCTGTCTCCTGTACAGAAAAAAATCGCAACTCAAAGCTTCAAGGGTCTCCCAAAAGGTAGTTCGGATACTTTGGTATCTGTCAATATGAGGAACGGGATAACAAAATGTAAGCCGTCTCTGCGACTGTTCAACTTCACCTGACCCCAAACAGGAAGAGATTCAAAACATGAGAGTTGTCCTCGAACCAATGACTCAGTCTTTCAAGTTCATCTTGCCAAATTCAGATCGTGTATACTCAGTAAGTAGGAGGCTAGGAGCCAACTTCCCTTGAAATTAGCATTTGCCCTGCTTAATTTGTAAGGCCATTTGCTGGATGTCTGCTGTGTCAATCTTGCAAGTGTAGTCAGTCCATTCAGAGCGCATACTAGTATGTTGCGTCTGCTCATTGAAAGGCTTATGGATCTTTAATATTACCTGGATACAGAACCACATAAGTACTTATTACAAATACTATCAAGGGAAGAGCTGAGGAGAATAGCAATCATTGAATCACTCATGGAAAATGGCAACAGCTCTCGTGGTATTTCGCAAACTTGCCAGCTCGAAGAAACACTGTTATTGTATCTTAGTTGACCAATTTGCTCTTTAGTTCCTGTAAGTAAATCCGTTTTTAGAAAGGTTCGGCCCTCGCCGCCTGCGGCCATACCCCCCAATCATATATAAAAGTCGCGTCTTTCGGGTCAGATTTACAACTTGCGTGAGTCGTTTCAATAGTTGTCGGGTTTGTGGATCGTACAAATCATCTAGTCACTTTTGCGGTAAAGAGCCTTACGCTTTCCCAAGGCTGTCTTGTTAGAATCGGCGCCTTCCCTCTGAGTTTTATCAACGCTCCAATCAAAGACATAGTCACGTTTGAAGCAAAAAGATCACAAAAGATTTTGCGGAGGTAGGAGTAGTCGGGCTTTTCGTCGAAACAGAGAACGAACGTAAACAAGAAAGATCCAAATTTGTTGGGCAATCCTTGGCAAAGGGTGTCAGTGGGCGTATCCATCTTCATCTTATCTCCCCTGATTGGCATCAGAACGAATGTGGATAAATGAAGTAAAACATAGCGTACCGCACGCTCCCCAGCTAATTTTCTTGAGTAGCTTATACCTTCCGTCAACTCGAAGATCTCCAGATCTGTCATTGTCTGGAATTGAAAAAAGCTGCGGAAGACGTCGCGCTTTCCCAAGGTTTCCTTGTTAGAATCGGTGCCCTCCTTCTGGGTTCTCTCAGCGGTCCAATCAAGAACAAAGCCAAGTTCGAAGCCCCGGACAAAAAGATCACAAAAGAGTTTGCGGAGGTAAGAATAGTCAGGCTTTTGATTAAATAAATGACCGCGGTGAGTTTTCGATGAACAAATCACAAAAATGGATTCAACTCACTGCGTATGGGAATGGTGGAACATTGAGGAATAAAAAGTTTCTTGCTCCAATGTCGTACTGTCGATAATCGAAGGACCTCAGTCTCATTAGCGATTGAGTTAATATTCCGGGCTTCAATTCAGCGTTAATGAGAGTGTCGGAGTAACTATGAAAGAAACCATTAAATTTTGAATAGAAGAATAAGGGAAACCCAAGAACACATACTCAAGGCGATCTCCGGTCTGCCGTCCAAGGTGCGGACGGGGCTTTTTGACTGTGCCGTTTAAGAACTCATTTATCTAGTAAAAGAAGATAGATCAGAAGGAACCACCTGATCACTTGATTCTCAATAGGTTTCCTACCTGATCTGTCATACACAAAACCGTAGGAGTGAAAGGCGGAGCCAAGTTCGCGTCGATCGTTGCGCCACCGTAGGCGTAGTTCCAGGTCAAAACGAGGGAGTTGTTCAAAGTAGCGGTGTCGAAATCAATCCGGTTTGGTCCACCTTCACAGTATACACTATCATGTCAATGTCAGACTGAGAAATGGGGATCCTAGGCCAGGCCCAGATTCGGCCCCTGGTCAACCTTCACTAATAGACCTTAAGATTATGTTCAGGCTAATGTTTTTCAAAATTATATAACTTTCTCTTCTAAAACTCAAGACACAAGCCTTTGTAAATAAGTAATTATTATTTATCTGTGAGAGCGTTATTGTTTTGCCCTTTATTTGGACTCAAAATAGTGTTCAGCATCTTGCAATGAAACGATATGTTTATTCAGGCGCAGATCTACTACATTTGTCACCAGTAAGTAAATGCATATAAAACTGAGAAACCAACGACTCAAAGTCAAGTTATGCATATACGAGAACCAATTATACCTTGACTCCCCCTACCCCCCCGTTTAGAACAACGGCCAAGAGTGAGAGATACTGAAGAGCAAAAGCGATCAATGAAACCGGACCCAGTCTGAGATAGATAGACAGAAGCAATGAGTCAAAGAACCACAATCCAAAAAGAAAACATAGAGTTTAAAAACCGCAAAAAAATCTCTAAGAATCGTTATGGGTCCCTACACCAACGTCTTCATACCGCCCACTAGAAACCAAATTCCTCATGCGTATAGTCGGATTCCATGCGTCGAAATCTGAACCGTCAACAGTACTATCGCCGTCGAATAGATGTGAATAAGGAGAGACGTTCCCAATGGTGGAAGGAAGAGGGGAAGTTGAAGCTGCTGAACCGTGAAGATGTCCTCCGTAGAACGCTATGGCACCGATGCCGAGTGTTAGAGCGAGGGAGGAGGTTGATTCCCAGCTGGGAAGAATTTTTGGTTTGGGTAGGAAGGTGGATAGTGTAGATAAAGCCTTGGTCGCGGGTTGGGCGAGGGATGATGATGATGACGAGGTCATCGAAGCTGAGGGGGATTCGTTTGGTGATGGTGACGAGTCTGCAATAATACTACTGCCGCTTGGAGAAGCAGATGACTTTGACGATAACGACGTTGTGGAGAGGGATAACCAGGAAGAGAGGGAACCTAAGTAAGGGTTTCAAGGAATGTCAGTGACCATGCTCATTTCTTTTTTCGTTGGTGAGGACGTACGGGATACCGAGTCCGTTAACGAGAACGACGACGTTGATGACCCAGCGGGTGAGGTGGTTAATGGTGGTATAGGTCGCGGTATACCCAACTCCTCGAGTAAAGTTGACTCGGAGGCAGCTTGTAGGTATGCAGTACCCAAGGCAAGCTTTTTATGCGATGTTAGTACTGTAAGGTCGATGCATCAGTGGAAGGCAACGAGGGTCGAGTGAAAGGTTTAACATACGCTGTACCGCTTTCGCTATAGAAGAATGACCAGTCAGACCGCGTGGTTTCCACAAAAAAAAAAGTTGAAAACTAACTCACCATGTAGCTCGCACAACACATCTCCAAACTTCTCCCATTCTACCCTGAGCCTCTGCCTCCTACTTGTGCTCGTCTCTCTTGACCAGCTTTGATCCGCCTCGTCCCAAACAAGTCCACTATCCGCAAATGAAAGAGACTCCATGACACTGCGCATTAGCTGGCTCATAACTTCACCACGCATGAGTTCCACCGCGACATAAGGCCACTGGCATAGAGGAATCGATATCCCTTCGTCCGAACCAGAGGCAGCGCTTGCGCTTGAAGTACAACTGTTGAGCGTATCCTCAGAAGAAGACGACTGAGAACGCGAATGTGAGTTTCTAGAAGTGCTTCGCGAGGTATAATCAAGTCCAGCTAAAGCCTGTCGCCTGGAGAACGTCAATTCAAGCTGGTCTTCCAAGTATCCTAACCATTGTCTTGGGTTTTCGTCGGGCGTTCCGTGAAAATTGAGCGGGCAGCGCGCACGGCGAGAGATGAGGTCGATGAGGTTGTGTAGCTGGTTGTGAGGAAGTGGGTATTCCATGACTTTCAGGTAGGAAAGGGCATGCTAGCGCTGCGAGACTTGAGTCAGACTGAGATGCCTCATGTAGGCCTCCTCACACGGTGTACGTGGGTCCAGTGTGCGCTCCTTAGTCTGCGTTTACATAATCGGACCCGTCCTTGCGCGGCTTGTTTCGGCTTGTACAAGCGTCGAGTCACAAGCCGTCACCGGCAGGACCTGGCAGGACTCGTCATACGTCCAATCTGTCTTTGTAATTTTGAACCTGAGATTTCCTCCAAATTTAAGCTGAGCAGTCAGTTCATGCTTAGAATCATGTACTATTCAAAGTCTTCTAATGGAGACCAGAGATGTAGTTAGTATTAAATTTCTCGATCTTATAAAATTAGTTTTGGAGATACTCGGTTAGACTACTAGGACTCGGAATCAGAAGAATGGTGTCCAAGAGGCGGAAATACCTTTCAATACTGTCGATTCATCATACCTTGGCCGTCATATTGTGTGATATCCGACTAGCTCGAAGTAGAGCAGGACAACGAAAGCATGATCATTCAAATAAATTTCTACAAGAGAGACTTGCGTGTTAAATTTTCCCAATGAGAAGATTCTTAATCATCTCCCGAGCGGTGATCCTCGTTGTGCGGTATAGGGTAGGTAGATCAAGAGTCGAGGTAAAACTATCAGCGAAACCGAAAGGAAGCATCAAGGGAATCCATCCTGTAGAGAACAAGACGAGATGTCCATCAACAAACACATGGAGCATAAGTGTAAAAAAGAAGACATACCACGAGCATACTCTAGGGCAAAACATCCCTTATGCATTTTGTACTGCTTTGTAGTTCCTCTGGGCAAATGATGTACACTTCCTGCAGGATACCTCTCCATCTCCAACTGACCGGGACTAAAAGCCCATTCTTCCCCAACCAAGATATTAAAGTAATCATCTGCGGGATGAAGTCCCGTATGTCCTTCGGTACCCAAAGGCGTACCATAAATAATTAGGTACTCAGTGATACTGGCATGAATGATGTACATTGCACCCATGGCGCCACCGTGATTGTTAAACATCCATTCGGATGAGTCGGTATTGAGAGAGATGACAGAAGAAGAATATTCAGCAGTGAGGTTGGTCACAATGTGTTGAATCATTCCGGTTATGTCGTTCTCGTGAGCAGCGTTAGCGATGGCGGATTGAGCTAGTTGGTGGAGTTTGGTGGGTTCAAAGACATACCACCTGTCCTAATTTTTTTTTTGGTGTTAGATGCTACGACTATTGGATTTTCGTACTTTGCACTCACTTTGATAGCGTCCAACCAACTGCATGTTGCGTACAGAGCCAGAACAAACACGATACGCGTTATCCATGTTGTAGTTGAGCCGCGTTGTGTCTCTACGTTCTTTTCGACGTTGCGTTTTACTTTGGAGGTAGAGGCGGAGGAGGCCATGGCGTCAAGACAAGATTTTCAGAACAAAAAAACAAACAAATCAATCATCTTTTTGAGTGGACGAGAAGTGGCACGACTTTTTTTTTGAGCCACGCTCATACGATTTTTTGTGCTGAGTAATCTGGAAGGTGTAAGCGGTTTCCGAGATTTTTACCCCGTTCTTTAAAGTCTTGGGCTGTAAATTACTCGATGGGATGCCAGCGAAAGAGTATGTATGTCTACGCAGCGATAGAAACTTTTATAACGTAGTGACTAAACCAGGTCAGTCGGCAGTCTCCGAAGATAGTAGTGCCGAAAGAGGCAGGCTGACTTGCGAGCGAAGTCAGATTTATTCACGAATTTCTGGCAGTGATACGTGTATTCCTTTGAAAACTTACCACAATCTTTCGAGAAACCATAGTTTTCATACCCAGCGTCTGACCCAATTTCCAGTTTCCAGTGAAGAACCCCATTCACAAAATATTCAGTTCATTGACAACATAGTATAGCATGTATCGATACTCGGCCGTGGTGAGTAAAACAATAAACTAGTTCCTCGATGAGGCACGAATCGGATACAAAAAGAATGGGAGCTTACATATCATACACGACGTTGGTTGAGAACTCACCAGACTTCACATCTTTCTGTGCTTTGTGTCCAGGCCGTGACACTTTTCAACGAGTCGCAAATCATAGCTTAGTTCTGGTCAGTCTCGCATCCTGATGGGTTTTGGACTCGGTCATTCTTTGTTATTAGAAACACATGTACATAAAATGGAAATGATAGACATGTGGACAATTTTATGGATCTGGGAGGCATTCGACTTCGAGATGGGGCTGGAAAGACAGGGAAACATAAAGACTCGGAGAACAGAACACTTTTGGTACCCCATTCAGGATCACTAAAGAATTTAGGAGAGCTCGGGCGTCTTGATCCTAGCGGTGAAGATACTTCAATGAGATACTCGGGGGTATGATCCGATGGAGATCGTAAGCGTGCGCAGGAGAGTATGCTCTCGAGCAACGTTCTCAGTCTCTGCTGCGAGGATTCCAAATTCTAATTCTAGATTTTTTGGAACGCAAGGGCCATCAAAAAAATCATTTCCTGTCTACTATACCATGACTAGTTTTAGATTTCCCATGACGCGTATCATTTATTCACATGATCTAATCATCACACGGTTCGTTGGGTTTTCCAACGATGAAAGAGGTAGGCGGTCACTTACAAGGACATAAACTACATGTAATCAAATGTGAATTGTCTTTTAAAGGTAACTACATTTACAACAGACTAATCATCTTCGTGAGTAATCCTTCCTCGATCTTTTCTCTCTCTCCTACTTCTTCTCAATGCTCCGCGCATAGGACCCTCCGGGCCGTCCGTCTTACTTCTCTGCCTCCGGGCCATTCCTCACCTCCGGGTCACTCTACGCCTCCGGGCTACTCTACACCTCCGGGTATTACACGCCTCCGGGCTACACATTGCCTCCGGGCCTTTCAATCTCAGACATTCTCTCCATCTCAGTTTCCTCACTAACCATAGTTATCTATGCCCCTTTTTTCTTGTTTGTGTCTCACTTCATTGTATCTTATACCTAGAGGGCTCGTCTCTAACTCTTCACCTGTTCCTCCATCGAGCCCTCTAGGTCAGTACTCAACAAATTTGACTTGTCCTTCTCTAACCTGTTCCTCGAATGTACTCTAGTTCACTTTATTGCGTTATAATTTTATACATCGCTTTGCTCATTTTATGACCAATAACACCCACCGAAATCAGAGGGCCTCTGATGATACTCCTGCGCCGAGTTCAGCTCCAGTCGTTTCCGTTCCTCCTCGTTCTAACCCTTCTGATCAATCTACCACTCCTGGTACCGATGGAGCCGGACCATCGGAGCCTCCTACATCGACTGTCGGATCATCCCCAACCGACTCATCCACAGCAAACACATGCTTGGAGTTCATCAAGGGCTTCGAGGATGGTACTCGGAGCAAGGTACGGGCCTGGATTAACATCCAGGACACGATCAACAATGCCTTCAAAGACAACGGAGGTGATAATGAGAAACGGGACACAGCACTTGAATTCTATCTCGACCTCTTGGAACAGGCCGACTCTCGAATCCAGACTTTGGCCAAACAAGGCGCCGTTGCACCAAATGCTCAACGGAAGAGCCGAACAAAAGCATCTGGGAAACGAAGAGCTCGGTCGATCAGCTCCGGAAGTGGCACCGAGTTTGGAGACGAGGTTGATGAACAATCCGATGGAGACGAAAACGTCCTCGTTCGAGAGAAAGTCAATAAATCACTCTTGGCGTGGCTCTTGGAAGAAGGTACCGATCCTTTCCCTCCATCGACATCTGACGTGGAGAAGAACCGACTCACCGTCGCAAACTGGCTCCGTGACCCTTCACTCGTCAAATCTTCCGCACGAGAGAGTGTACGATGCCCAGGCTTCCCGGATTCGGAGTGGAACAATTTGTTCAAGGGAAAACCAGTCGATTTCGACGTCCTACTCACGAGCACATACACCCTCGACCTCAACAACAAACAATCGTTCAAACTCGGGGAGCTTGAGCTCAACTTTGAAGGAGTCTCCAAAGCCCCTGCTAGAAAGGTTAGGACTCACGGAGAATGGGTCATCTGCTGGGGAATGTATGAAGAAGCGATCCTCTTCACCATGCCTTGGCGAAAGAAGGAACTTCAAGAGTACTTTCGACACATTACCGGATACTTCAAATCGTATCTCGATACGTCCTATCATTCCAACATCGTCAATTACGACAGAGCAGTCAGACTCAAGGTGTCTATGCACCGAAATCTCACCTTGGACAACATCTCCCAATTCCACGACCTCTTCATATCCTGGATCTCGACCCCTAATCAAATCAACCGTACGCAAGCCACATTCGCAGGAAGCTCGACCGGTCCAAACCAACGTCGTAAAATCAGCGTCGACGGGTCGATTTGCCGGAGGTGGAATGACGGTCAATGCCAACTCTCGCCGCGTCAGTGCAGATATATCCATGTCTGCCACATCTGTCGCAGCGGGGAACACACGGGAAGGAACTGTGAGAACAAGGGACGTGCAGGAAAGCGATGAGGAAGATGTGGGTGAAAGAAGGAGTAGAGGTCCGTCATGAGGGGTAGTAGATGTTGAAGAGAAGGATGGGGATTTATACGAAAACGAGAGCAGCAGCGAAGACGGTGATGGTGATGGTGATTCCTTTGGTGTACCGGCGTTGAAACGTCCGAGGTATGCTAGGGCGTATATTTGGGGTGATGAAGAAGTCGTTGAAAAGAAGAAGACTCTGGCGATAGCGACCGAACTCATGGAACCTCTCCCACGAGTACCAAATCACGAGTTACATAACACTGTTGCTCTTGACACAATTAATAACAATCCCGAACTCTTCGCAGTAACCACTCCCATCAACGTCGATGAGCTCGAAAGACTCTCCGAGTCTCATCCTAACAGACCTTGGAGAGACTCCGTTCTCCGAGTCTTGCGCACTGGTGCTTGGCCATGGGCAACAACCGAGCAACCTGGGATGCCCGTCACTCTAGATCGTTCCTATCCTCTTCGTGATCAGGCTCATATTGATTTCTCCTGCGCCCAACGCGATGCCGAAATCGAAAAGGGTCGTTTCTCAGAGACCTTCCCAACTCTCCTACCGGGGATGCAAGCGGTACCCATCGTCGTTGTACCAAAACCGAATTCTACAAAACTGAGGATGACGGTACATCACAGTGCAGCACCATACCCAGTAAACGCAATGATACCGAAAGAGAAGGTTCGCGTGCCCTTGGACAACCTGCACGATCTTGGAGGCGCTCTTATTCGTTTTCGCAAGAAGCATGGAAAGGAGGTTAGATTGACGATGTGGAAGTCGGACGTCTCGGAAGCTTACCGTCGCGTGCCCATGCACCCACTTTGGCAGTTACGCCAGGTTGTTGGCATTGACGGCGGTTTCAATGTGGACAGGTGCAATAACTTTGGCAACAGGGGAGCAGGTGGCCTCTGGGGTGCGATCATCGCGCTAGTTGCCTGGATTGCGTTATTCGTTTTACTGTTGGAGGACATTTTCACGTACGTCGATGACAATTTTGGTTTTGAGGTTGAAGGAGTTGTTGTATGGTATGAGAAGTACAAGAAGAAGATGCCGAGAAAGCAGGTGAAACTCCTAGAGCTGTGGGATAGATGCGGGATCCCGCATGAGGAGGCTAAACAGATCTTTGGAGAAGTTATCCCCATTATCGGTTTCGACGTCAACCCAAACGCGATGGTCATTTCAATGCCACCTTCCTCGAAAATAGAGCTCATGGATGCCATCTTGGCATTCGCGAGACCCAAACAACGTCGACCTCTCCGCGACTTCCAACAGATCGGTGGCTGGTGTAACTGGTCGTTCAACGTGTTCCCGTTGCTACGACCTGGTTTATCAATATTATATGACAAAATGTCTGGGAAGTCGGTCTCTAACGCGAGCATCTGGGTCAGCATGTCGATGTGCCGAGAGCTGACGTGGTTGGTGAACCATATGAAGCGTTTAGATGGCATTAGGATGCTGGAGTCTGAAGATTGGGATATAGGGGATGCGTCAGTGATCCTCTACTGCGACGCTTGCGCGAAGGGCTTAGGTTTTTGGGTTGAGGTGGATGGTGCTTTACTAGGATTCCAACATGAACTCGATGCTTTCGAAGGTATATTCTACTCCGAAGCTTTATCCGTTCTCTCGGCGTTGGCGTTTGCGATCACTTTATCCTCCCCGCCCCCCCCACGAATCGTGATCTTCACCGATAACTCCAACACTGTCGATATGTTTGACTCCCTAAAAGCAACACCGAAATATAACCCAATACTCCTCACAGCTGTCGACATCATACTGGCGTCGAACGTCCAGCTCCGTGTTGCTCACATCGCCGGTGAGCAGAACAGAATCGCTGATGCTTTATCTCGCTTCGAGAACGATGTCATTCGCAGGACCGTGCCGTCAATGACAGTCTCTTCTTTTATACCCCCTCGAGTCACGAAGGGGGCGGGGGAGTTATGAGGTCTTCGAGTATCTTGTCCAGGTGTCGCAAAGAACGCGACACCTGGACACACGAGCGCTTGTTACAGGAGCGTGCTCTCGCCATGACCTGCGCTATTGACCCATCTTCGAGGTCATCTTATTCTTCCGCTGCCGACTCATATTATCAATTTTGCGAAAATCACAATTTCGATGTCAACCCGACACCAGACACTTTCAGCTTATACGTGGCTTACATGTGCCACTACATCCGTCCGTCTTCTGTATCCTCTTACCTATCCGGCATCTGCAATGAACTCGAACCATTTTTTCCTCATGTCCGCTCTGTCCGCTCCGACCGCCTAGTACGTAAAACACTCGTGGGCTGCCGGAAGCGTAAGCTATATCAAGCAAGACGGAAACGCGCATTGGAACGTCGTGACCTATCAGACGTCTACCAAGAATTGCGAGAGAAGCCTTCCCATGATGATCTTTTGTTTCTAGCAATCCTTTTTGTTGGTTTTTACGCGGTGATGCGTCTGGGCGAGTTGGTCTGGCCAGACAACAGAGCTCACCGCGAATTGAGAAAAGTCTCAATGCGTAGCACGACTGTCATCACCGACGACAACATATCTTTCACACTGCCCACTCACAAGGCTGATCGTCACTACGAAGGCTCGACAATCCGTATCAATTCATCACAGAGTAGCGACGATGACGACCCTTATGTCTGTTTTCGCGAATACTTGTCCTCACGAGACTCGAAGTTCCCGTGTCACCCAAATCTATGGGCTCGTGAGGATGGTTCAATACCGACGAGGCAATGGTTCATCCGTCGCCTCAGAAATTATTTTCCCGAAGACGTCGCTGGTCACTCGTTGCGTTCCGGTGGTGCTACATACTACGCATCCCTAGGATATCCCACCGAAATTATCCAGGCGCTGGGACGTTGGTCATCCGACGCGTGGAAAATCTACATTCGAAAGCACCCTTCTGTACTTGGCGCTTTGCTTCTCAAGAGACAGAACCCTTCATCTTAACTCGTCCCAAGACTTCCCATTCGTCTCCTATACATCATTTCCATCTATTCCTTAGGCCTCATAGCCATACACGTCGCCGAATTCATTGTATCCTAGGAGACGCCGCTGAATTCAGGGCGTCTCCGTGACCGCCTACCTTATCATCGTTGGAAAACCCAACGAACCGCGTGATGATTAGTTGTCTTTTAAAGGTAACTACATTTACAACAGACTAATCATCTTCGTGAGTAATCCTTCCTCGATCTTTTCTCTCTCTCCTACTCCTTCTCAATG
>ML179155.1:155584-194664 GCA_004369135.1 Dendrothele bispora CBS 962.96 | reverse complement strand
GATGATCATTTATTGATTGTGGTCGAGAATCAAGTCAAGCTGCGACACATCATAATGATGGATGTCGATGAATCATGATGGGCAAGTCTTGTGACCGAGTTTACATACTTCGAATTCACGTATAAGACTCGAGTCAGTCATTGGCAAGATCGGGAAGTTGTGAAACTTGTGATGAGGAGGACCCTGGCATTCCTCTAGAAACTCTGAGCCCCGGTGGAAGGGTAAGTACTATGCAGTATGCCAATGAGTATAAAATTTATGTACGCAGGTTTACGTACCACATGAGAATAGAACGCTGATCATTGAAGATCTACAAGCTGTAGGATAAGCGAGAGCAAAGTCGGGTGAAGAAGATAACGAAAGCCAGAAAGACCCCAACTCGCCGCATGGCGTGAAAGTCATTCATGGAGGACTGGCATCTTTACTCGATCAACAAAAGTCCACTACCAATGCATCTGCGTCTGTACCTCCAGGTTTTTCGCAGCAGCAGCCCAAGAAAAAGAAGGGAAAGAAAAGGCGCGTAAGAGATAGAAAAGACAAGCCGGACGAATGGGCGGATAAGTGCGTGCATGCGGAACTTTTGGCCCAGATGAATGAAGATGATCCTTTTGCGATGTCTGCTGATGGTTCAGGCTCAGATGGTCTACCAGATGATTTGGAGACCGCTTGGATAGCAGTCGCGCCAGTGCCTGTCGGGAAACGATGTTTGGCTATTACACGAGACTCTTCAGGATAATAACGGTGTGAGTGTGTCTTCTATATTTATTCCAATTTTTTTCCTCCTGTACTAATTGCGTCGAATTGTATCCTGCAGAACCCAATACTACGCTACGTTCACGCCTACTAGGAAAACCGTTACTAGTGACTGAACATTAATATTATCATTTCTTGCGACAGATGCAGTCATCTACCAGTGTGGCACTGAATGCAGTTGTTGGCCGATCAATGACTTCGGGTCAAAGTCAAGCACTTTGACCAAGGTCAACGTCCAAGTCGGGTTCAAATGACGCTTGACCGGTTGACCGGTGACCTTTGACTTCCGGTTATCAGCGTTTGCTCAGCCGTCGAGTCGAATTCCTGTGACAGCGACCAGTGCCGAGCTGCTTGCCAGAATCCTCAGGCCTAGGTCAAAAGGTCAAAGATCAAGCTAAGAGTGACCAGTCGACATTGACCTGTCTGAATGTAAGTAAGTTGCTGACAGTGGCTGTGCCGTATGCTAACCTCATTACCCGGACGGACCGGATTTATTTAAATTAGGCTACGGCATGACATGCACATTTTGACATTCAAGGACCCGATAAGATTGCCACATAAACTTATGATAAACCCAGGACACGAGAGGATACGTCGCAGAGCGTAACCTCATACCCATCTATGTCATGTATTAGCATTTTTTTTCTGGTTTTCTGTTACACATTAATGCCACGTTTGAGCGTCCAACGCGAGCCATCCTTTTCACTAAATACCTTTATTGCCGAACTTTTCACGCGTATATACGCTCATATGGCGCCGGATCTAGTCTGGAAACGAGGTCGTTCCAGTTGTTGCTTGACAAAGTCCCACACCGCGAAAAAATAATTCTCCATAGGCATTGTATGTACCCCGAGCAATCCTGGGTACCTCAGGCTATGTTTACGCAGCTTATACCATATTTGCGGCGAGAATCAAGTGACCTCGTTCTTCTATCTCGTTTTACTTATCTCTTGAATACTCCACGACTGTACAATTCGACTCTTCGAGTCGCCACCGCTACATACTCAAACACGAAACGAATCCTTGATCAAGCCACAAGTACTATCTGTACAACCATAGGCTTCCAGCACACTGCGCGACCAGACACACATTGGACCCGTAAAAGAAGACTATGATCGGCCTCAAGTTATCGACGCCCTTGTGAGGAGCCCCCTACGATTTCGAGAGGTTGTACAGACTGCAAAATCGAACGAAGGATATGAAGCACAGGGGTCTGCGGTCAAGGTGAGAGCTGGGTCACTTATTTCCACTTCGACACGTCGGGTCCTCTGTCATATTGGATACATAAATACTGACCAGATTTCTAGACATAACAACTCATCCACAAATTCCTATGTAGGGGCTGATCTTCCAGAGAGAGCGAGGATCGCCTCAGCGTTGAACGTGTGTTTCGTCCACAACAACCTGACCCTGGTCGGAAGTCAGAGACGTTATATTCACGGAGAGGTGCTTTGAACCGAGGACCCGGTGCGTTCACAAGCTTTCTACAAATCTATGTAAGACGACTCAAAATTGAGTTTTTATTTATTTTTTTTTTTTTGGCAGCTTGCCGTACAAATGCAGACCTTTGACACGAAACTCAATTCACCGAGAAATTCCATATAGTCGAAGCAGGGATACACCGGTCTACATTCCACCGGTTTCCCTTTGTTTGCGCCATTCCAACCTTCCCAAGCTTTTATAGACGAGGTGACGATCTTCCGTAAATTTCATCTTCCAAGAGTACAACCCTTTCTCTCACCGATGGGCTTTCCAACCTATTTATCGATTGGGTTTCCATCGATCCTTCGGAAGACCTCATTCCACCAGCGAGCTCATTAGACGAATGGGTCTCTGAGTCCTGATCACGACAAGACCTCAAGCACGAACGAAGGGTGTGCTATGCCCCAGTGGAATATGTTCGACGACTCCTGAAGACTTTTCTTAGGACAACGTCCCGGCGATCGAGGAATTCTTATCTTGACCCAAGCACGGATCCTTTCCTCTCTTACTACGTCGTCGACACGCTATCCATTACCTTTTGGGCTTTACACACGACGGCCGAGGTGCAGTACGAATCATGGGGATCACATGTAGTTATCAGACACTCGTGTTGGAATTTTCGGAGACGCAAGGAAAGATTGGCGAAGATTTTTTGGATACTAGAATTTTTTTTCATTACGGTGAGAGATCCGAACACGCTGGATGGAAGGGCAGAAGAACAGATTCGAAGAAAGTGACGTGACAGTGTTTGGCGAAGGGAACGAGAAGTGGGGCTATTCGAACAAGTGTTGAAGTGAATGTGTGACTTTTTGGTGGCTAGAGGTCGGACCGCAGTAGATTTTTTCAACGGGATTCCGTTTGTCGCGGGACGGAGGCGCCTCCGATCTCAAGTTGAAAAATCACACGTTCAGACGTGTAGACGTACTACACACTGGGAAAGAAGACTGACACCAAATCTAGTTTGGGCTCAATGTGAGCGAAGAGAAGCAACTCCGAGTTGTATGAACCTTAACTCTTGGGTCACCTGAGTTCTTGCAAAACGGCTTCGGCGACAAGACATGCTAAAGTAGTCTGAGCGAACGTCAAGGGAGCTATGAACTTGAATTGAGCAGAAACAAATACGATCATGATGTATGGGGTATGGGTAGTAGTGGCAATATCGTTCGCAAGTATGAGATCCATCGACTTGAAAGATACAATATGTTTTCTTTGCGCTAGATGAGAAGATGTCGTTTCTGAACTCGAGGACCTTAGCTTGTGTATCAGTCGATGACTCATGGATAGATAAAAAAATCCGGGACATACTGCTCGTAATCCCCCTCTCGCCACTCGACATTTATGTGCATCACCCCGCCAAAAATTGGTCGCGGATAATCGCGAAGTAAAGGCTCGTAAATCTTTATGAGAGTCTAACGACGTTCGAGTTCGACGTGTTGCCCTTGGGATAAACACTTGGACGTTCTTTCTGTTTGGGAAGCTGTGACGTTGGAGAAAGGTCGAGTGTAGCCTAATGTCCTTGCAGCCGTCTGACGATGGTCCATTGCTAGCCCTGAAGATGTCTTCGAGTAACTATAGAAGGTAAACGGATTCTTGTGATCTTGAGACACCAAAGTAGGTAGAAAAATAGGGGAGCAACTTTTTGAATATTTAGGAATATACACACCACTGGAAAACGTCCATGCTAAACCTCTCTATGTCGTTTCCTCAATGCGGTTTGCTGCCTGGCGCTCGATGACGAATTCAGAAAGTTCATAGATATATCCTGAGTGGTTTATGGTGAGACTCGAAGAGGTATTCGGATTCTAGGATATTAGAAGTGGTTGGTGTGCCAAAACAAGCAGAACTATTTAACCTAGTTGAGCTGGAGCTTGTGTGTGAACATGCCACCAGTAAAACAATGTGACACCTCTGTGGCCTTCTCTTCCAACGACGATCTGCAATAATAGTCGACTGCAACTCACAATCATTTCCTCGCATCAGAGGTATAGGATCGCTTGACGGGGACTGCTTCGAAGAGCGATTAGGCAGTCTGATATTTTCCGACTGTCCGAAGTCGTCCTGTTGTTCAAACTCAAATCCGAGACCAACCTCCAAGACGTTTTCCAAGCCATGGCATTCTCCACAGCTCTCATCCTGGTATCTTTCAGTGGCATTAGCCTGGCGCAGTCTTTCTGCAAGGTCTTTACACATCAAATGATCAAGCATCTCTGTTCCAAGTGGAATCAAATATCATATTCTTCCGGCTCTGTCATATAGACGAGTGAAACATCCGAAAAATTTCAAGTCTCGTCTCCTTTTACCGTCATCATGCCTCTGCCTGTGTATGTTATCCGAAGTCTATTTTCATGCGGACTCGGGCTGGCCTTAGCTCAAGGGAGGTTCAACAAGAAAGGAAAAGCAAGCATTTATGACACGCTCTACCCTGGTCCTCTTGTCGTCGCTACTTCCCATTGGACCCCAGCAAGACCCCAAGACCTCACAACAAGACAAGACTCCACCAATGCCTGCTGACAAGAGATAGAAGTGGGCGGTCCATGATTCTCCAGTAATGGAAATGATATCCTGGCACTGTCTAGAGAGGTCTGATACGGGAACATGGACCGTTCCTGTCGTCGTCCACGAAGACTTTCCGCCGGCTTCGTTACCCTTTTGCAGTTCACATGCTGTAGAAATGCCTCAACGGAACCAATCTCGAGGTCATAAGACTCATAAGGCAGCTTCCAGCTCTTGTTGGGCTGAATTGATGGAGGCTGGTAACCTTGGAGGATTTTCGCAGACGACACGAGAGATGGGCGTCATGTTGGTCCCGAGGATGCCTGGTGTGAAAGCAGGCAAGATTTTTGCTGATTTTTCGAGAGCAGAAAGCAGAAAGAACCCTGGAATGGGTCGAGATGTCGGAGATTTTTTCTTCCGAACCCCACCATGCGCCCACAAACTCAATTTTTTTCCAAATCCAGTTACAGGCCTATCGTGGGGGCTTGATAGCCTAGTTGGTTGGAGGTCTGTAGGCTTTGGGGTATCTTGACTGCTGGCCGCACAAGGGTTCGACTACCGAACCTCTCGCCTACGACAGCGGGACTGTTGGCGCCTGGCATTTTGGGATTTCGAGACCGTATTGTCTGGCGCATCCTGAACAGAAACTATCTCCGCTTGTAAACGAAGGTTCTAATGGAAGCATCTGTCTGACAATAGCATTCGGCCCTGCCCATTATACGAGGATGTCGACGTCAATCTTTCAATCAAGCATTCGAGCTCGACTGGTGGATAGAAATCTTATTACCCTGCCGTATTTTGAGGTCGTCCGTCGGTCGCCGTTGTCTTTTAGTGTTTCTGGCTGAGAGAATCAAATGCAATTGTTCTCGTCATCAGCAACCTCGTCTTCAATCTTTGGTGTCATACAGTGCCAGGCCGGGAAAGTTGGTGCTGTCATCCATTTCGTCCGTCATATCTACTTGGACTCAGCGGAAAGGAAGGGGAACGAAACCTGCTGCCGAAGTTGCTTGTCTTCTTTGGTATAAAACCCAACAAGAATGGTGGTTCGTGCACAGCTTTGCTTTGATTCGGGAGCAATGTTGTTATCCTGTTGAAAATGGTTTTATACGTGTCAAGCTTCAGGAGAGGGAGCAAGCAGAACAGTGAACGCACCTGAGACCATGTATTTCCTTCTGAATTTCGGATTCCACCAACGTCCCTTCAAAATACCCGGGGAAAACGATGCCGCAAAATCTCTGGGATGTGTCAAGCACGCAAGATGTATATCAACAAAGCGAGCTTCAAAGAACACGAGCTTAGTAGGACTGCAACAGTAAGTTGTTATTTGAGCTATTTCGATGCAAATGGTCTGACGATCGACCTACCTCTGCAGGGAAAGAAATTTGAGCTGTTCGATGTTGACCGGTCGTGATTGAGCAGAAAGCAAATCTTTTGATGTTCTCTCGTGTGAAACTGTGGCCACTGGCCAGTACTCAATTCAGAATCAGATGCCTACAGCGGGAGGTCGGACTGAATTTGATATTTGGATACCAATTATCGATAGTTCAGGTTGCAATCCTATAGGACTGGATGAAAACGCATATCGGAACGGCCTGAATTGCATTTCTATGTCTTCAATAATGGAAAACCTGAAAAATTCAAAGTGGTAGGGCAAGGGCAGGGGCAGGACGACTCGAAACACGGGATGATCTGGTCTAGTTGTGAATGAGTAGTGGCAACAAGGCAAGAGTACATAAGCTTTTACTTTTTAACCTCTTACAGGATCTCGATTTCCCAGAAGTATGTTCCTCTTTTTCAAAAGACTAGTCCGAGTCTTCCTGGCGGTGGATAGTTTGTTAAAAATGCACAAGGGTGGCAGTTCGGAGTTGGCGGTAGGATATGGAAGGTAACGCGACTATCACAGTATTATCCATGACCGTGGAAGGTTGGAATAGGCTGGGTTTGCCCGAAACTCTAAACAGTGCCCAATGTAAGCAGCTTACGAAGTTTTTTCAACTTGAACCATCTACAGACATGCCTCCCGTTCGTAACCAACTGCACAGACGCCAACGAGCAGTCCGGGTCCCAGTCAGGGATCACCATGAAGAAGATGTCGAAGTGAGTATCTTGTCTTTGAACCGGCTGAGAGCGTCTCTTGAATGCCTCTCATTCCAGATGGCGTTCGTAGGGCCGTTCAACATAGAGGCCCAGAACGTTCATAGGGAGGTGGTAGACCGACAGCAGGACCACGCTAGGCACTGGCCACTCGTTCATGTGAGTTCACTCACTCTTAAAATCTGAACTTTCACAAATTCAGCCGTGCTCTCGATCTCGATAGATATTCATGAGACTTTTGAACTTCTTAGCGGACCATGTCCCGACAACCTGTGCGCAGCGGTTCATGAACACGAATGCATGAATAAAAAAAAGTTCCAGGTGTATGTTTGCCATGGTTCGACCTCAGTGGCCCTTTTTTGGCTCTGACGTGGCTGACTATCACCCCAAAAATACCTTCTACACCACAAACGTCCGAATCTAGCTTGCTTTCTACATCGTTTTCTTTGTTTATGGTCTATTTCGCATTCATATTTTTCTTTATGGAAGCGCCTGTTCTATTTTCCAGCTCATGTTAGCATCTCCATACCTACTACACCTACATCTACATTGTCTGCATAGTCACACGTTCTACTGCTCCTTGCGATTGCCAGTTCTATACTTTTCCACCATTCTCATTTCATCTTAGCATTTACATACATTTATATACCTGTTGTACCGATCGTTATCGGCGTAGCTACATATTCTTCTCATTGTTGTATGTAACTGGAGCCATTTTCTTACCAAGTTCAGATAAAACAAAAATGGAACCCAACGCAACGTTGCGAAAGGTTTCAGTCACCGAGGGAAATTTTCACTTCTTCCCCACTTTCTTCAGTATGCCTCTGGAATTCCAAAAAGCTTTGTCGACCTCCCCAGACCCCAATCCCCCGTTCATTCAAGGCTAACTGTAAATCGGTCTTCCTTCATTCACAAATGATCGTGTCGGTAGATACATGTTCCTCGACGCGCGAATCATCCATCCATGTAAAGTGGCACGTTCAGCGTTACTACGGTCGTAAGTGGCGTAAGTGCGAATTACGGGAACACCAACTGTATAAAGCAACGTTAATGTCATTATGAAGTGAAAATTCTACGTAGGCTTCATACAGAGCACTGCAACATCATTTAGGTCAGTGGCACCTAAAATATTCAGAAAGCAGTCACAAACGTATTGCGTTCGGCTTGGAGGTCAACATAGCGATCTAATTAGATACCGATGGGAGTAGGGTCATCAGGCTCCACTTTGTCAGTTACCAAAGCGTTCGAGATCCTCTTCCGCTCGCATTTTTATGTCCCAGAGGAAACTGGAGAAAACGCTGCATCCTATCCCCGAGTCCATTTGAGGATCCCCTTCCTTACACTGCAGCAGTTCACATACCGTTTCGACTAAATAATCCGAAGTATACCACTTATTGAAAACCTTGACTGAAGCACCCAATTCCGGGTGCGTTACGTGGTGTACACCAGGAATCCGGGCTGCTGTCGTAGAATAGGAATTATTCAGTAGTACTGAGTATTTGACGATGAGGCCAAGTGCCTTGATGAGTTTGCATAACTTTACGAGAAGAAGGTTAGAGGATGAGATGAGAGAACGAACAGCTACGTGGCTTTGTGGCAACAATTCACTAATTGTGACTCGAGAATCAAAGCTGCGACACATCATAATGATGGATGTCGACGAAGCGTGGTCATGAACAAGCCTTGTGACCGAGTTTACACACTTCGAATTCACGTATAGATATGTAGTAGACTCATTCGCAAGATCCAGGAGGTTGTGAAACTTGTGATGAGGATCCTGGCATTCCTCTAGAATTTCTGAGCCAGCGGAAGGGTACTAGTATGTATGCCAATGAGTATGTACGCAGGTTTACATACCGCATGAGAATAGAACGCTGATCATCGAAGATCTAAGCGAGAGCAAAGTGTACATGTAATTATCTCCACGTATTGTATGTATAAAAGGCATATAGAAGATATATCTACTGGTCAATATCCTCCGATTGTACTCGACATTAGCACTGTCCATTTCTTTCCCTTTGTGGATCTCTTTTAGTCTGAATTCTGGTTGCAGTCAGTTTTGGCACGGTCATGGTATCTAGCACGCACTGATGGGAGCCGAGTCATGAAACATACTCTGCAATATCAAGCCGCTCGGGATCATGGACCATCCTTTGGATGTGCCAAAGGAGTAGAGTATTACTACTATCAACATTCCATCCTCGGATTCAATTGATTGCTCCTTGACTCCGTATGGATTACCAAAATGCGAAGACAACTCAGAGACCTTAAAGACAAAAATGAAGATTGTCAAAGCATGACTGTGCACATACACTTTTCAAGCTGACCTGAATGTAGCAAGAACAATTCCAGGTACTTTCCATACATAGAAAACATGTATAGGTACTGACAGAGTCAGACAGACGTGTAGGAGCTAGGCAGAAAGCTCGACTTTAATACAGTTTAATACGTGAGATTTGGGACCCCTCTGGTATTTTACGATGATACATTGTATAATACAGGTTGTATTATACGAGGGCCTTTGATACAGCGCCCTACTAGACTCATTCGCAAGATCCAGGAGGTTGTGAAACTTGTGATGAGGATCCTGGCATTCCTCTAGAAACTCTGAGCCCCGCGGAAGGATACTAGTAGTATGCCAATGAGTATTATGTACGCAGGTTTGCATACCACATGAGAACGCTGATCATTGAAGATCTACAAATGATAAGCGAGAGAAAAGTCCTATAATTCAAATTACCTCTCAAATACGACGCGCCTTGTACCCGGACCTCATGGCCTCTGGCCGAAAAACATCCTTCAAACTTCCCCCGACAGTCATCACTGATACTTCTACGTCTCAAAGGACTAGACGAGAAAGGGTGCGTCCCACTCACTCATCTCTGGACAGCTTGAGTGATATTTTACATACCGTTAGGCTTTAGAAGAACAAAAACGAGTGTGTGTTTTGTTCGTCTACACTTCACTTCAAACCTCATATCAAAGAATGACTACAGCGACGTGCCGAGAGATTCGACCTCACTCGTCAACTCGATGGCTTCGCAGACTTGAATATAGCAGAGTCGGATGAAGAAGATAACGAAAGCCAGAAAGACCCCAACTCGCCGCATGGGACGAAAGTTGTTCATGGAGGACTAGCATCCTTCACATCTTTACTCGGTCAACAAACGTCTACTACCGATGCATCTGCGTCTGTACCTCCAGGTTCTCCGGAATCACCGCAACAGCAGCAGCCCAAGAAAAAGAAAGGAAAGAAAAGGCGCGTAAGAGATAGAAAAGACCAGGACAAGCCAAACGAATGGGCGGACAAGTGCATGTATGCGGAACTTTTGGAGATGAATGAAGACGATCCTTTTGCGATGTCTGCTGATGGTTCAGGCTCAGATGGTCTACCAGATGATTTGGAGACCGCTTGGATAGCAGTCGCGCCAGTACCTGTCGGGAAACGATGTCTGGCTATTACACGGGACTCTTCAGGATATAACGGTGTGGGTGTGTCTTCTATATTCATTCCAGTTTTTTTTTCCTCCTGTACTAACTGTGTCGAATTGTATCCTGCAGAACCCAATACTACGCTACGTTCACGTCTGCTAGGAAAACCGCTATTGCCCTGGTTTCCTTCAACTCTACCTCCGAATACAGTACTAGACTGTATCCTCGATGAAAACTGGAGAGATACCGGAGTGCTTCACATCCTTGACGTGCTCAAATGGAAAGGGCAAGACATAGCCGATTGCGAAACACCGTTTCGGTGAGTACCAATGCACGCTACTACCCTGTTCACGGCTCATCTTTCTTGACCCTCTCCAGCTTCTGGTGGAGAGATACCAGAATAAGAGAACTCTCACCGATTTCCCCGCCCTCTCAAGCTGGCCCTTCCACTCAGGAATCTTACCGTTTTCCTTACCCAACTACTCTTCTTCCTATCCCTTATCACACCGACACCTCCCTCCAAAACCTTCTCTCTCAAATAATCCCCGTAGCTCGCGCCGCCCGTCCTCTCCTACTTCAAATTCCCTTCTCCCTCCCAGGTTCTTCCGACACTATGCAGATCGAGACTTCTCCCTCGTCATCCCACCTTCCCACTGGCACACGTATACCTAATCTCACTCTTCTTCCCATGGCTTTCGAAATGCTCTCAGACGGCTTATTGTTATACGTGTCCGAAGCGACTTACGAATCAGGAACGAGCCCCTTGAGTAGTTGGATTCCACTCAAGAACTATGACGCTGCTCAAGCTTATAACCAGCATGGTATCGCGGAAGCTATGGCTCCTGATGAGGATACGCCGATGAATAAGTTTGAGAGGTATGTTTTTATGTCTACATAAGTTGTTTTTTTTAGTGTGCTTTAGCTGAAGCCATTGGCGCTTACAACATCGTTATTTTTTCTTTTGCCGTAGACTTGTCAGACTTCGCATGGAACGCGAGTTATCATCGACATCCCGAGAAACGCAAGACCCATCATCTTCTTCCACATACACGAACATGGATACCGAAATGTCGAATTGATATCTAGTATTACAAGGGACAGACAGACATAAAAGAACCGTAGATGCGTATACTCTACATATATCATCCATACCATTTACAAAGAGAACTTGGCCTAGAGAAGAAAAGAAACAATTTTGTTAGCACAACCCAATCCAAAGAAGAAAAAAACTATAGTTTTTGTACGATATATATGAACAATGATGTAGTAGTTAGACATACGTACCCTTAGACTCCTTCCTTTGACCTGAAGTAGAGGAACTATCAAGAAGAATAAACCCGCGACGATGCTGTTGGAAATAGAAGTAATCATTAGTTATTTAGCTGTAAACTAGTAACCAGAAGTGAAAATCGACTCACGCGGCTTCACATCCAAACGTTTGCAATGCACCGTTCTTCTCTGCCCAAGGGACCTGATAGTACGCGACAGCGAAACCTCCCATTGTACGAGCCATGTTGATCAGCGCGCTGACTTCTCCCTGGAGTCGGTTTCGGGTTTGTCAGAGAGATAATTCCGGGTAATGTCAAGAGTAATAAATGAGAGGGGACGTACTGCGTATCTCGGGAAACAGTTATTGCAATAAGCATCTGGAAGAAAGAGATGTTCAGACTCATGAATCGTTTTTGGTGATTACATGTTGACTCACAAACGGCGACAGTACAGATCATAACCCCACTCTGAGCAATACCCCAGCCGAATATCAGTCCCGCGGGGGACAAGTGTTTCTGAATGGAAGCTCCCAAGAGTACAAGCCCAGCGACGTCTAAGACTACTGCGAGATAGCAGGCCCTGCAAGGGAGAAAAGTTTCATTCGTTTGTCAGTTAGTTCATTACTACTCGTGCATGCAAAAGGAAAAGTGTATGGGTTCATTTTAAGGGGACTCACCAAAGACGATTCTCAGCCTCGAACACACCATTGTTCCGTTTGATACTCTTGTTCATGATCCAGTCGTTCAAATACCTGCCGATGAGTTCGCCCATCACAGTAGCTACCTAAAAACGGTTAACGGTTTTGTTTTGAGCCTGGGCTTCGGGAAGGATATAGAGAGGATGGATGGATATGTACAATAGGTGTTCCGTAGCCACCGGCGATGGCATAAGGCGTCCAGTCGAATCCAAGGGGAGGAGGGCTTCCGAGGAATACAGCGTTCGTAACCTATGTGCGCCAAAAAAAGATGTCGTCAACTCGACTGGACACCTAAAGTGGATGCTATTGCGGAGTGGTCAAAGCTCACATTCATACCGATCCCAAAACCGAACAAGACGCCCTACATAGGGAACAATAATCAGTTATCCGGAACCTGCAATAGATGTGCGGAAGGAGACATTACCTCGAAAATCAGAATACCTAAGATATGAGGCCTCCAAACAATGTTCAATTGACTCATGACAGCCTCCTTCCAAGACGCTCGGTACTTGGCCATTCGAAACCCAGTAATTCCGACGAGGGTCTCAATCCTGTAACGTAGACCACTCTGGGGTTCCGGGACGTCTTTAACTCCGCGATCGTATTTTCTATGGTGTCAAGATGGAATACCGACAAAAGTCAATTTCCGTGTGTGTGGGGGGACCAAAATTTGTAACCAAAGTCGACTCACGTTTCCTCCATAAAGAACGCGATCAGGAGACAGACGACTGCACCATACATGCTGCCTATACCATAGCTCCATCTCCAGTTTTCGCGTGCGACGAGGAAGCCAAAGACTATTCATTGGCAGTCATTAGTTCCAATGAAAGGTTACGCGAAATTAGGGAACTACTCACGGAACGGTGATAAGAAGGGGCTAACGATGAATCCCATAGTCCATAGATTGACCTAAGGACACACATAATCAGGGGAGTTGCCCTCGTGGACATGAGAGCATTGAATAGCAAACTCACCATCCTGGCTTGGCGGTGGAACGGGTAGAGATCTGTGACGATATAAAGACCCTTTGACAAGTTGTTAGTTCTTTAAGCGAAAAAAGTGAAAGCATGATACTTACTGAAACTTGAGGTGCGGTACTAGCCCAAAGTAAGCTATAGATCTAGTCTGAACGCCAGGAAGTGAGGACTCACCCGAATACCGCCGTCAAACATCTCATCGCTAGTGTAAGTGACGTTGAATAAGTTTCTTCGCATATGTATTGACCATACTCACCAGCAAATGTGTTGAGATCAGGAGCGAAGGTGCAGCCTATAAGAAAGCCTAGGGCGAATATCTTTTCATCAAGTAAGTATGCAGGGTCAAGCGGGAGGTAGAGATGGTGCTCACTTGAGACCAAAACAAAACAGGAAGACGTCCATAACGTCTCATGAGCATGACAGCAATCATTCCTCCTGGACCTGGAACAATAGTTATTTCGTTCTGGTTCAACGCGTATTACGAGCTGGTAGCGGACAAACCTAACAGGAATATACTCCAGCTAACGGAAAACACGATCAGTTTGTAACAGACACGAGGCAAAGACAATTACGAACTTGGAGGTGAGGTTGTTAATTTCTTCCGTAGTCGTATTGTACTGTGCTGCAAGCTGGAACAAAGAAGCGATACCTGAAGTATGTGCACTTATGTTAGGATTGGGACAAAGCTAATATCGTCGTCATCAACTGACCTATACCCGAATCGAAATCCGGAACGATAGCAGCGAGAGTGATTATAAGTAAGTGCAGGGTCTTGCGTCCTTCGCTCCAGTTTTGGGGATCATTAGGGGAATCGGTAGGTTGAGGCCATAAAACTTTGGTCCCATCATGCGATAACTTGAGCTTGGATGCAATAGCCTCGCCAAACTCGATTTTGGCTTCCCTTGAATGCATACGCTCAATCCCAACGTGTTCGAGATAAGACAAATAGGTCACATACTCAGGATCTACGACCAAACGTCCAGCACGTTCCTCATGCAGGGTGTACAAGTTGATGTCTGATACTGACGAGCTAAGCTCGACAGAGGATTTTTCGACGTCGAGCTTCTCTGTAGCCATTCTAGAGTTTGGGATGGTGAGGAGAACGGTAGTGGTGGAGAATGTCCATCATGCTTTAAAGGCTGGCGTATGTAATTTCATTTTAAAATTTGTGATCGCGAAATAAATACAACCGCGCGTTACATACACATCGGGAAGAAAGAATGGATCATATACATACCATTAGATGCATGGTAAGTCAGCCAAGGCCATAAAATTTCAACAAGACCTAGAAAACAAATTCATGAGACGGACTTCTTGGCCATCATCGAAAGTTTTTTTTAGGGAAGACCTCTTCAAGGTTTTAGTGAGGTATCCAAAAATGTGATCTACGTTCGCACAGGATACCACGGTCTTGAGCAACAGGTTGATGTAATGTCGCCTAGGTGGTCCGGGACTCAACCAAGACCGGAAAAGACAAGTGAAGAAGGATGAACGCTGTAATCCAAAGGGAGAGGTAAGTCATGGCACGAATAGAAACGTACCGGAGGCTGGAAAACACCTATCAGCTCGGTTCTCGCGACCATCTAAATATATCTTTCCTGAGGTAACAGAGAAAAGGAGAAGACGCAGACAGCAGTGCGCAGTGCACGTACTGTATCTCATTGTCGAGTGCGTGAAATCGGAAGGTATTGAGTGTGGGGAACCGGGGATTTGATGGGGAGCCCCACATTGAATTCCCGGCAGGCCCGCCCTGATCGATTGGTCACAAATCCTAAGCTATTTTCGGTCTAGGGTTCCTCGTCCGAATGGCGCGCACACTGGCGCATGACCTCGTTTTTGGCCCACAGGTCAAAGGACGGCAGTCACTCACCTGCCGGTCAATCCCAAGCAAGAGCCCTTGTCAGGGGTTGAGATGATAAATGTTTACTGTGGTGAGCGACTTTCGAATGGTGCACAGCGCCGGGAGATTGAAAAGAAAGCAGACGAAATCTGTTTTAAAACACTATATTACAAAACCTTCAAGAAAGACACTGTATATCTCTGAGTTTCGACACATGGAAAACGGATCCTTCAAGACGACGGCTAGGGTATTGTCTCACAACGAAAAACGTTCCTGGTAGCAGAATTTCAGCATTGTATCATGAACATGTATTGCAAGGACGTACTCGTAAACTTGCTCCTCTGATTTGTAGCCAGGGTACAATCAGTATGAAAAGTCCAATCACAATTCTGAAGCGAAGAACAAGGACAGTCAGCAAGGTTCGCCAATCGATCTGGACAAAGAACACTCACGCAGCCTCGACTCCAAAGGTTTGTAGAGCACCATTCTTTGTTGCCCAGGGGACCTGGAAGTAAGCAACACTGAATCCACCGAGGGTTCTCGCAAGATTAATCAGAGCACTGATTTCTCCCTGCAGATTTGGGTGACGTTGTCAATCGAGATGATATCGCAATCAAGAGCGAATGATACTCTTACCTGATGCTTCGGGAAACAGTCATTGCAGTATGCATCTATGCAAAAGGTATGTTAGACCAGGACACTAGTTAGAACGTTTTGGGAAACCGAGGACTCACAAACGGCTACAGTGTTGATCATCACTGACAATTCAGCAATACCCCAACCCATGATCAAAGCTCCCGTGCTCAATCGGTTTTGAATCGAAGCCCCAAGAAGGACAAAACCGCAAATGTACAATGGCATAGCGACATAACAGGCCCTGTAACATGGCAATACGGTCCAATAATCATTACGAAGACCTAAACGTTATACCAGTTGATTTACGCACCATAATCGACTTTCCGCATAGAATACACCTTTGTTTCGTTTAATACTCCAGTTCTGGATGAACTCGTTGTTGTAACGACCAACGAACTCTCCAATGAAAACGGCTACGATCGGCGTCCCATAACCACCCGCAACTGCGAACTGGCTCCATCCAAATCCAACAGGGGGTGGTGTGCCCAAAAACACTGCGTTCGTCACGTTGATACCGATACTGAATCCAAACACCATAGCTTCGAATACCAAAATTCCGAGCAAATGTGGGCGCCAGACAACTCTGAAAGGAGATATGACAGCCTCGTACCAAGAGGTACGGTATTTGGCCATCTTGTATCCAGTTATTCCGACTAGACTCTCGATGCGGTAGCGTAGACCACCGTTGGCTGCGGGCTCTGGGATAGGTTTGATATGACGGTCATACATTCTAGTAAAGAGATCAATTAACTCATTGTTAGGGAATGTAAAGAGATTAAGGTCAAGCTTACGTTTCTTGCATGAAAAGAATAATGAGAGTGCATACAATCGCGCCGTAGATAGAACCTATTCCGTAGGCCCACCTATAATTGGTATATTAACAAACTTTTGTCAAACTCGAGCCAAGTTTGGGACGTACCTCCAAGTCGTACGAGCAACAAGGAAGCCAAATGCAAACGGAGAAAGGAAGGGACTGAGAATGAAGCCCATAGTCCATATGTTCAGCTACAGCAGGAAGACAATATGAGTTACGAAACTGATTTTAGAAGTGGCCTTCCTCGACATACCTTCCTGGCCTGCAAATGGAAAGGGAAAAGATCGGTAACGACGTAAAGTCCAGTAACTTGCGGTGCAGTTCCAAATACGGCGGTCAAACATCGCATGACTATAGAGACATTAAGCTAACGGTTAAAAGGAATTTTCAGTGCGGTGAAAAGCGTACTCGTGAAAGTCCTAAGACTTGGCGCGAATGTACATCCAATGAGGAACGCAAGAGCCAGTATCTGAACAAGCACATAATTTCAATATCGATGGCAGACGCGTTACAGTGATCTAAAGAAAAAGGTCTGACCTGAGACCAAAACAAGATGGGCAACCGTCCATATCTCCTGATCAAAATGACGGCAAATATCCCGCCCCAACCTGATCAGACATGTATCAGAGAACGGAAAGCTAAAAGTACCTGAGCTAGTACATACCGAGTAAGAAGATACTCCAACTGCATTATGAGGTCACAAACTCAGTGAGCACAGACCCTCAGAAGTAGAAGGTGAAAGAAGCGCACTTGGAAGTCATATCATTGATGACAGTAGTAGTTGTACCGAATTGGTTTGCCAGTGCAAAGATAGCCGCGATACCTAATCAAAGGAATGCATCAAATGATAGGGAATAAGGTATGCATCCACCATAAGAACCTACCTATTCCCGAATCGAAATCGGGTACGATTGCCGCAAGAGTGATAATGAACAAATGCATCGCCTTCTTCCTGTCACTCCAGTTCAAAGGGTCATTGGGAGAGTCGGTGGGTTGAGGCCATAGGATCTTCGTGCCGTCTTCGGATAGCTTGAGCTTGGAAGTGAAAACTTCACCAAACTCGACTTTGGCTTCCCTAAGGAGGTTAGGAAGTTAGTAAATCTAACGCGTTTTCCGAACAGAATTGCCGAAAGGGGATGGTGAGATGTATAGGGAGCGATGTGTCGAGCGGGGGAGGAAGGGAAAACGCCAAGAGATTAAGCGAGAACACGTACTCTGGATCAACCACCAATCTACCAGCCCTCTTCTCATGGAAAGTCGTCAAATCAACATCCTCATCGATGCTCGTGCCCTCGGCTCTGTCGCTGTGCTTTTCGATGTCGGACATTTTCGGGTCTTTGCAAACTCCTCACTTGAGGGAGGGGGGGATGGAACTGGGAGAAGAAGATCGCGTCTTAGCAACTAAAGGATTCCACTTTTAAATGGCACTAAGTTTTGAGCGGCTCACACCATTTGAATGTACTCCATATTCTCTAGTTTGTAAGGCCAGTCCAAATAAAGCTCTTATGTCTCAGGCGTGAAAATAGACGTCCATTCCAAGCTTTGACTTGTCTGGAGTTATTAATGTTTCCGTAAACATACCGACCGGGAGGCAATAGCCTTAAATGGTCTTTGGGATCACTGGACTTTAAGCAAAGGCCTTCCCCTCTGCAGGAGAGATATGTTGACAATGTCTAATATGTTCAACAAAAAGGTCCAAAACATAAAGGATGCAAAAACGTGGAATGTATCATGTGAACCTCCGAAGTGTAATGAAGTGTAATGGAAAACGTACCTATCGTCGATATTCCCCACTAAAAACCCCAAAGAACGATTTCAAAGAACCGATCAGATGATGAGAAAGTGCTAAATGTCCCCGGATCCTTCTTTGAATGCAACTTCCGTGAAAAGAACGTGTACATATCACTCTGAGAAAGCCAGTTCCATTCAGAAGAGTTGATCTTCATAACGGTTTAAAACGTCTCACGATATGTGAGATTCAGAGGGATTCAGAGTGGACCAGGAGGAGAGCCAAGGGCTTCCGAAGCGGTACCTGACTTGCTGCTGAGAACTCCAACGCGAGAATAACTTGAGGGTGATGAAAGAGGGTTTGACTGGAAACATCGAAGTCCGTATAAACAGTTTAACAGATCCGGGTGTCCACGGTTTGTTTAAAGCTCCAGGAACGGACGATCAGGGCCTAAGGCCTAAGGCCTAAAGACCCAACGATGCCCAAGAATGGAAAGATGCAATTGGTAGAAGATGACCGGCGACCCGTCGTCTATCGTTGGTGAATTCTTCAGCCCATCCTACGTTCGGAAAGAACCGCCAGAAGTCGACCTTTAGGTCGGATGCGTGGCGTGTATCATTTTCTGTATACCGGGAAGTCGGGACACAAAAACTTGTAGCTTATCGCCTGGGACCGCGTACCGCTTTGATCGTCCAGCTTCGGTGAGGGATGTCAGCTGCGCATAAGTGCAGGAAAAGCAGTAGAGAAAGAAAGACCTTTCGGCTGGTACCAAGCTTGCGGCAAGGGCCGATGGCGCGGATTTTTGGTTTCTCGGGTTGATTTTTTTCAAAGTTCCTACCACTCGTGATGCAGAACCTTTTCATTTGCAACGTCCAGAACCTCAAGTTTCTTTTTTTTTTCATGAAGCGGGCACGAATCCAATCAGATAATTATCCGTCGCGATAGATATCCGACACACCGTCTGATATTCTGTTGGATAAGGCCGGGCCTTTCGACCGAAGGAATAAAGATACAGCCATTTCCCTAGGCACGTTGACTGCAAGTCTCAAGCGGCTTCCTTAATATCACCTCTTCTCAAGACAGACCCATCGCTTTTTGCTTTTGCTTGCTTCCAAAGATGCCCTCGGGAACCCTCCTCTCTCAAATTCGTCAACTGGTCACCGTCGATGTCGATTCCATGGATCCAGCTCATGCCGCTCGACATACTTCTCCAGAAAAAGGATTGCTTTTCTGCGATATGACGTCCAATCAAGCGATCTTGGGTGGTCAAGCTGAACGTCCGGAGAATTTAGATTTAGTCAAGGAGGCTATTCAGGAAGTCAAGACTAGCTACGAGGAAAGTGGACAGAAGAAGAAAGAAGGAGAAGAGTTTGCGATGGACGTCATCGATGTTTTGGTATGCTCTTTTGGCCGATATGGCCATCTTTATATATATAGAGCTGATGATGATGAACTGATTCTAGACAGTACTTGTCGCAAAACGCGTCTACCCCTATCTAAGTGGAAATGTCCATGCGCAAACTTCACCGTGTGCAGCGTACGATATCGAGAGGACTGTTGCGCATGCAACAAAGCTCGTCAAGTTGTTTGAAAAGCATGGGATCTCAAAGTGAGTTACTGGTAGTGTCTGTCGTAACCTTCTGGAACAGTGGAACTTAAAGTTCTTGTTTTGCTCAAGGTCTCGAGTATGCATCAAGATTCCGACTTCCGCAGAATCGATGGTCGCCTGTCATAAACTCAAACAAGTCGGAATCCAGACTCTGGCAACCTGCTTGTTCTCTGTCCCACAAGCATTAGCAGCGTCACAAGCAGGATGTATCTACGTCGCTCCATACTTCAATGGTAAAATCATCGTTGGTATTCTATACGAATTCTCGTGCTGACTCTTTCTCTCTGTCTCCAGAACTCCGCGTACATTTCCAACCTACATTATGGCGAGAATACGCCAATCCTGGGAAGGAACACCCCATGTCCCAAGTCGTCTTCGATGTTAAGGATGTCTACAAGAAGATTGGGTCAAAGACAATGGTTATGCCAGCGAGTTTAGTCACTTGTAAAGAGGTGAGTAGTATCTTGCTAGTTATTATCTCAAACCCTCACGTTACGCAGATCATTGGGCTGGTCTCTCTCAAACCAGATCACATAACCATCTCTGGCGGTCTCCTCGATAAGCTCGCTGAGCTCCCGCCTGAGCCCGTCGAATCTTTTCAATTGGATTTAGCGCCTACTCAGTTTTCAGAATCAGAACGTACGTCCAGTTTATCGGACAACGCCAAAATTTTTCGTGAAAACTAATTTGGGGTTTTTGCTCGTTTATCACCACTTAGTATCAGCTGACTATCTCGCAAACGATGGAGCGCTACTGAAAGAATCTCTTGCCAAAGATGCAGAAACGACTAGGAAATTGGATGATGCGTTGAAGATTTTTGACGAATGCGAAAAGAAGACGAAGGATTTGATTTTGTCGATTGCTAGCAAGGCTTAGAAATTTGGATTGGTTGGTTGGGATGATGTACCCACGTACGTTGAAAGAGGGGCTTGGGCTTGTATCGTTAGAGGTCTTTGTTTTCGATTTCTATGATGACACTAGATTAAAAACCCGTGGCTGCGCCATGCACCGAGGCTTCATGTTTGACCAGTTTTGTGACCTCGCCCCCTCCCTCCGCCTACTTATAAGCGACCTCTGATGAAAAAACCGACGACCTGCGCTAATTATTCGATGTCATCATCAGTCCCAACTACTCCTGCTGCGTCCAATCTTGGTCCGACAAATCTTGGTCCGACAAATCCGTCTTCCACAAAATGGAAAGGCACTAACCGGAAAACATCTGCTCAACGACAATGGGAATTCGTCGTCATCCCTGTCAGAAGTAATAATAGTCGAGACGACGGCAGAACACCGGTGTATCGACCTGATATCGCAGGAAGCTTGGCCCGGGGTATGACCATTACCTGTTTTTGGGTGAGTTGGTGTTCATGTTCCCTTTTTTTCTCTTCATCATCACTCGCATTACTTACTGTAGCACTTCGTTCAATTCGCTCAACGTCCGTTACCGTGACTGGTTGAGTATAGCCTGCTAGCTTGGAGTCGGCATAGGGGAGACTACCGGTTGAGCGAATATAAATCTCACTCATAGTACAGTGAGTCGTAAGTAGGGCATCGATATCGTGATGTGTGGCCAAAAAAAATTCACTTTTTTGCTTACAATTTTCAGACTAGTAGTATACTTAGTACTCGATTCTTATACTTATCTGCTCTCATGTAAGTAATAAAAATTTGTTGTTGTGTGGAGGAGAAATTTTGTGTGTGTGACACTTGGTAAGGATTCATCGATTTTACTCATGAGGCACCGTTACTGAGAACACCACAATAAGTAGTACTGACATTTTGATCAGTCAATCTCGAACCCATCTTTTCAGATATAGCCCAGCTATTATCCCATTCATTGGAAAGAAGTAGACAATACATAAACAGATACTTGTACATAAAAGCCATATGGTGCCCGAATCAGTTAAACATCGTTCTTGCAAGCTCGTCCACGTCCCGCCGAGTTCCCGTTTCCGAGGTTTCAGAAAGTTCCATCAATCCCACTCACGTTTCTCAGCGTTCCCAATGTCCTGCTCCTACTTAAATGCCATCTGTCGAATAAAGCAGAAGATCTCCGTCACAACTTTGGAAAGAATCACGAAAGTGAGGACCAAGGAAGGAAGCTGACCGACAGAGACAGCTGGATAGTAATTCATCAGTGCATTGTTTTTGTTTTCTGGTAATGCCAGTTGAGAGTGGTCGCGATGGTATTTGTATCCCTCCACCTGAGCAGTTGTATGACCCAAATGAAATCCCAAATAAAATCCCCCGCTAGTCAATGCCCCACCTACACAAGCTGCTTTCAATTGACCTTGTATATTCCAAAAAGTAAGATAAGGGATTGCATCCAACAGTACAGTTTCGACTCACCGTTGTTGTCTATTCTGTACTCGTAATATGTCTCCACATATTCAATGTTGCGATTGATCCTCCGGTTGTCTTGCGCAGTATATCCTCCGTTGACGTTAACGAAAGTTCGAGAGATATCATCAAAGCGCTCTACGTTGGCGGGGTTTAAGGGATAGGATAGGATAGGATAGGGTGTACGTTGCCGCTCCGCGGGAGCGTCTAGTAATGGATGCTGCTCCAATGCTTGTTCTGGAAACAGACCTATATCACTCAAAGATCTCAGGATAGGCATAGAGGAGAAATAAACGCGAATGCCAGGGTGTAGAACAAAGACTGAAGCTCTTCATAAATAGCCGGTTCACGACGGCCAAAAAGAAGGGAGCGGACAGGCTTTGGGTAAACATGGTCAAGAACGGAAGACGAGACGACGCGAACAAGATTCCTGCACTCTTCCTCGCTACACCTGTCGGGACATGCAACATGTTCAGTGGCAGGAGATCGAGGATGTAATGGCTGAAGAATGAGCTCGTCCACTTGACCCGGATAACATTGTGAAAGAATGAGTGGATTGTGGCTGAGATTAGCCTGCAGCTGTTGTCCAACAGAAGGAAAAAGGACTGCATGGCGATAGGAAATGGTAAGAACAAGATTCTTGGCTGTAAAGACAGAATTTCGGGAAAAGAAAAAGTAGCAGCCTGAGCTCTATCGGCAATCGAACGAGCGATTGTCGACCTACCAATACTCAGAAGACGACAAACCCGACATATAGACTCTGGTGAAGTGTATTGATCCCACTTCGTGATTTCGTCCAAGATATCCTCTCGGGTGTATGGTAAGCATTTTGAGACGCCCTCGTTTTCGTCAGAATCATGAAATGCTGTGGTGGTGATTCGGTCTCGAGGAATTCCGTAGAATGGATCTGGTGGTGTTAACGTTCGGTTTCGAGGAGTTCCAAAAAATGAAGCTGGCGGTGTTAAGGTAACTTCCAAGTGTCGATACACAGGAAAGTAACGGGCACGCACCATTGAACAAATCGATTGACACCTTGAAAACGTGATGTGTCGACTCGGATGACATGCTAAGAGCTATAATGAGTCCACCTGAGGAATAGAGATACAGAAACTAACTCACAATGCTAAACGCTTCCAGACACGGGAAACTCACGCTGGGTGTAAGAAGTGGATTGGAACAAGACACAGTATGTTGGATTCTGCATGTCGCCACCTGTGTGTCAACCGCCGCGTGTCTGCGTGGCCATTTGCGTGCCACCTTCTGTCAAACACCTTTCTCCGGCTGTCACGGCGGGGCCAGTATGCAGCTTCATGGGGAAAAACGACATCGTAACATGTTGTCATCTTTCGTTCCCTTTTTCAGGCTGTTCGAACGAGTTCCATTCATTGGACAATAGTTTGGTTTTCATTGCGTTTTTTGACCGAGCTGAAAAACTCAAGGGAAACGGATAACGTTTTGCAACAAGTTTTTCTCGAAGAAGGAAGCGCATACCAGCCACTGGCGTGTGTCTTCCTTTCGGCGTTCACTGGGTATTTCAACTTAGAGAAGGGCACGTAGCTGGGGGGACCCTCGAACTTGAACTCATCAATACGAGCAAAGTATGCCTGAGGAAAGGAAAAATACCAAGTCAAGTCGGTAAGGACTTCCCAAAATATTGAACACGCACTTTGACGGGATCCACAATCGTGAACAAGCCAGCAATTTCCAACATTGAGACTTCATATAGGTCAGGCAGAGCAGGAATACTTCCTGCCCTAGCTAGGTTGAACTCTTATAGATACTATCCGATCTTTTTTCTACAGGTAGTCTTGGGTGGGCAAGCTGAACGTCCGGAAAATTTGAAGTTTATTGCGAGACTACAGTCTGCAAACCTCGAAATATAAGGAGAATGAGTGAAACAAGAAAGAGAGGAAGGGAAAGGAAAAATATACCGAATAGACGCGGCTATACAGTACTACTTTTCTCATCGCCATCATGACAGATTCGATGGACCCCTTTTTTTCATCATCTTTTCCTCCGAGTTCAAATCCTCCCTCTTCAGACTGCCCCGCTATACACATCCTTGAAAGCTGGAACGATTCTGTGCCTACTCTCGACTCTTCGTTTTGTGTTCGATCTATTCACATGGACCAGCCCATTGCATCTGGTGACGGCAAATGGGCTCAAGTATGGAGGGGGGAGATTCATTATGGTCCAAAGGCTCGATATCCAGAAATGGCCGAAGTTGTCTTCAAGATATTTCAAGAAAGCTTGTTTCCGGAGATTGACGAAGACGAGACTGCCATGACGGGAGTTGACTTGGCACTTAAGGAGGCAGGCGTATAAGGCAATGAAGAGCCTGCAAGGTGCGCTTTACTAGCTCATACATATACTTACCTGACACCTAACACAATTTGGTAATAAAAGGAAGAGACATTCCTATGTCTTACGGCTTCCACAAGGTTTGGTTGTCACTTACCGAAGCAGAACATGACTGAATAAATCAGACAGGTTCTCGTGTCCTATTGCGGGGAAGAATATGAGTCATGCTTCGTCCACATTCTACAATTTGTCCCTCTGCCTACATTGACTTCGATCCCTTTGCCTCTTACGGATGACACAGTATCGTCCTTGGTTCGTTTGCTCCCTTTCTATCTTGACCAGAACTATTCTTGATGATGATTTCCTTCTCGTCAGCTAGACTCGTTCATTCCCAGCCTCTATCGAATCCATCAGTGTGGGATTGCTCATCATGACTTGAGTCCCTGCAACTTACTAGTGCGAATTGAGAACAACGACTCTCAGTCGCAAGTTCCCATCATTTCAAAAGTGCTTTTTATTGACTTTGCGATGTCTGTGAAAACCGATGTCAAAAGTGTCAAAAGCGATGCAAATAGGTCAGTGTTTTTATTTAATCTCAGCTTTCGAGTCTTTGTTGAGTCGTTCACTTGCTACTAGTGTTGTTGGAGTTCTCTCGCTACTCGATGTCGATGACCCCCAAGGCTCAGTTTTACGTTGGTATGAACAACATCTTGAGGAGCCTTGTGCGGCAATGTTTACGAATGTTCATCTTAAAGCAAGACCAAAAACTGGGCGTCAAATTGGAATCTATCCAGAGGCTACGAAGAACTTCCGGGATATAATTTACAGTGGAAACCGCTGGGCAAGACCACAACTCGATCAGCAGTATCAGTCTGTAGAATAGCGAGCTCCCCAGCTAAATATGCAATTTTCATACAGACCTGAAAATCTCAATGGCAGATGTCCGAGCCATAGATTTTAATCGACTTGAAGAGCGTAACAGAACCCAACCAATTCGCGTTGCGGTCTCTCGGCTACTTGCTGCCAGTGGCTACTGTCTTCTATTAGTCATAACGAGACCTCTTTCCATTGCTTGCAGAGATTTTGCAAAGATGCAGAACGAGGAGACGACAGAGCAAATAGACAATGGTTACGCCGACAAGTTTGGTCACTTGTTAAGAGATGAGCAGTATCTTGCTCGTTCTTGACATCTATCTTAAAATCCTGACACTACGCAGTTCATTGGGCTGGCCTCTCTCAAACCAGATCATATAACCATCTCTGGCGGTCTCCTCGATAAGCTCGCTGAACTCCCCGCCTGAGCCCGTCGAATCTTTTCAATCGGATTTGGTGCCTACTCAGTTTGCAGAATCGGAACGTCCGTCCAGTTTATTGACCAAATGTCAAAATTTTCGTGAAACTAACTTGGTTTTGCTCGTTGATTAGTATCAGCTGACTATCTCGCAAACGATGGAGCGCTACTGAAAGAATCTCTTGCCAAAGATGCCGGAACGACCACGAAATTGGATGATACGTTGAAGATTTTCGGCGACCGCTAGCAAGGCTTAGTTGGGTACCATGTAAACTAACGCGTAAATGTGCTTCATAGAGAATAGAGCACACCGAAAGAGGTGTTTTCGATTAATCTATAGGGGTTCGTGAAGACCATTGGAGGTCTTATTTCATGATGTTAGATAAAACCCCGGGACCATCGCATGCCCCAAGCCTCGTGTTGACCGGTTGTGACCTCGCCCCTCCGCCTACTAAGCGACTTCTGACACCCCATCATGGAAAACGGACGACCTGCTAATTCGAAATCATCATCGGTCGCAATAACTGCTGCGTCCAACCCTCGTCCGACAAATCCGTCATTAAGATCTTCCCAAAACGGAAAGGCACTAGAACCTGCAACCGAAAACACACCTCTGCTCAATGGGAATGGGAATTCAAATTCGTCGTCGTCGCTGTTACTGTCAGAAATCGAACCTGAAGGGCAAGTCAGAAGTAATAGTAGTCGAGACGATAGCAGAACACCGATATGTCGACTGATATTGCAGGAAGCCTGGATTACTATGAAATACGCATTACCTGTTTTTGGGTGAGTTGGCTCTAGCACTACCCTCATGTTCCCTCTTCTCATGCTTTCATCTCGCCCTCTTTCAATCACCTGTGAACCATGCGGGGGCTCTCGAATCCAGAATGAACATGCTCGAATACAGTCTCGTCGTCGTTTCTGTACTATCCATTGGTCACATATCCACCACTGCTTTGGCTGCAATAACAATTGGTGAAATGACTGTCAATGTAACGGGTCTCAGTATCATTCTAGGATTCGCAAGTGCTCTGGACACCTTACTCCCTTCAGCGTGGACTTCTCCACATCCACAATTAGTCGGGTTGTGGACGCAGCGCATGAGTACGTCATGGATCTATTCCGTTCTGTTTAAGACAGGCTTTTTGTGAGATATTGATTGCGTTTCTTCTTGTGAATCTTTCTACCTTAGCTGTGGTGGTATTGATATTCTTGATTGTGAGTACCAGCGATGCTTCCGGTGGTAAATCACAGACTGAGATTGAATTGTAATGTCCAAACTAGCCTATCTTCGTCCTATGGATGAATGCAGAATTCGTACTACTCAAATTGAAACAGGAGCCTGAAGTGGCACATTTAGCAGCTATCTATCTACGATGGATGTGCTTGGGTCTTCCCGGTCAGTCTGCAATATCAAGTCCATTCTTCCGGCATTGTTACTGAGAAAACTTTATGTTCACTTTTTCAGCCTTTGCTTTTAACTGTATAAGCAGGTGAGCCTATCATCCCATATATTGTCAATTCCCTGATCCATCTCTTACCACGACATACGTTCAATCACAGACGTTACTTTCAAGCCCAAGGCCTCTTCGACGTACCAGCCCGTATAATCATAGTCGTCGCACCTTTCAACGTCCTCTTCAACTATCTCCTAGTCTGGGGCCCTCCTGCTATCAGAATAGGTTTCATCGGTGCACCCATCGCTACTTCCGTATCCTACTACATTATCTCGATATCCTATATCGTGTATGGAGTTCTCTTCGTCCCAAGGACCGCCTGGCATCCTATTTCGATAAACGGGCTCAGGAATCTGGGATTAGTGTTGAAATTGGGTTTGGCTGGTGTTGGTGAGTGGATTATTTTCTCTCTCGATTTTTTTCGGACTAGGATCTGGGTGGAGGATGTCAATACTGATGTTTTCATGCTTTCCACAGGACAGACTGCGTCTGAGTGGTGGGCTTGGGATATTGTCGCTCTCGTCGCGTCACAGTGAGTACTCCTGATCATACTCGTCAACTCCAATCAGTACTGACCCTTCGATCTTCTTTTTTTTCTTTCTGTCGTATAGACTTGGTTCCGACGTTGTCCTTGCGTCCCAATCAGTACTGGTCGTGACGTCCTCAACGACATGGCAAGCCCCGTTCGCGTTAGGTATAGCTGCGTCCATTCGGTATGTTTTTCCTTCCCCTTCCTCTCCTTCCTCCTTCACTCAATCTCCTCGTTGCCCTCGCTATCTTTTTCCTGCTCGCACGTTTCTGATTACTGTATACAGAATCGGTAACCTTCTCGGCGAACACAAGGCCCGACGTGCAGATGCAGCAGCCAAAGCAGCAGTCTTGACAGGGCTCTTTTTAGCTTGTCTGATGAGCATAATCTTACTCATCGTCAGGAATAATTGGGCGTATCTGTTCAATGAAGATCCTGGTACGTTTAACCCAAACCTTTTTCAGCCCTGCTGCTGTTCCTCGTCACGCCTAAATGAAAATCCACTTTTACTCACCAATTCTTTTTTCTTTTTCGATAGCCGTGGTATCCTTGGTAGCTTCCATCATACCTTTACTAGCGATGTTCCAAGTTTTCGATGCTAACGCGGCTATAACGTCTGGAATTCTGAGAGCGAGGGGAAAACAGATTATGGGGGCTGTCTTAAATATCTCGTGCGTTTCGTGTTTTCCTCAATGTTCTTCAATGACATACCGATGCTCACTGGACATCTACCCATCTCATCATCTTACAGAGCGTACTATGTCCTTGGTAAGTCCACCACGTACCTCGAATATACTTATAACACAACTCACCTTTTTCTCCCTCTCTTCTTCTCTCGCTTTCCTTCTTCCAAAGGCATCCCCTTTGGTATCTTCCTCGCCTTCAAACGTACCATGGGCCTAACCGGACTATGGCTCGGTCTTACCGTCGCTCTAGTCATCTGTGCCGTTGTAGGAACCGTGCTCTGCGTATGGACACCGGATTGGGAGAAGGAGGTGGAAAAGGTTATGGAGAGGTTAGAGTCGGACAAAAGGGATTTGGAGAGCCTGAGTCGACCGTCGAGTCGTGTGGAGTCAGAGGATGAAGGGGAAGAGGTGGAATAAAGGAAGGGTGTCGTGCGACTTGCAGGAGTCGAGTGTAGAATGGTTTCTGAAGTCGGAAAAAATGCGTCTGGACCGTTTGCTGCAACAGCATATATATATTCATGTGTATATCTATAGAATCCTGCTTTAATCACCAATAGATTTATGTACATAGATAGATTGGGGCAGCTTGTCCGTCATAATAATTCCTGGCTTTGGCCTCTTTTGCGAGGACTCAGACGTTGACGTTGTACATTGACCGTCGTGACGACAAGGAGGGCGCAATCACTCTTACATAAATAAGTTTCTTTCTGCGACTAACATCTACTTCAAGTGAACCTCTACCCTCCTCGCGTGATGGTCTTGACTCAAACAGGTCTTGGTTGTAGCTGCTAAATACAGAGCTATAAACCCAGACTCAATTAACAGATGTCATAGATTTCAATCAACTTCAAGCGCAGCAGAACAGTCTCTCTGTTGCCTGCTGCTATATATTGTCTTTTACCAGTCAAAAGTGATATATAACTCCTTTTCATAGCCTTGAAGAAAACTTCGCAAAGATGCAGGACGAGGAGGCAACAGAGCACAAAGTTATACTTTTGGGTATGTCTTGACTCTTGATCACGACAGTACCAGCAATGTGAACTCATTAAGCAATGGTCTCGTTGTCCAGGTCTCGAAGGCGCTGGAAAATCGACCCTTCTCAAACAGATGCGTATCCTCTACGGCGGAGGCTTCTCCGACGAAGAAAGAAACACGTATCGCGAAGTCATATATGACACGATGCTCGACGATGTTCACACTATAATCGACGCACTGAAGCAGACTCAGACCGAAGAAAGATACCTAAACCAGGTAAAATCATCTGAGCACGAAGTTCGTTAATTCTCTGGTGAGGTTCCAGATCAGAGTAGAGACATTCTCATTCTGAACGCCAGGCTTTAATCGACAAAATCTTAACTTATCACACTCGAGAGAATCCATTCGAAGTGGTCTTGACAGAAGAAATAGTTGACACCTTGCACCAATTTTGGGAGGATCCGATGGTACAGAAGACAGCAGAGGAGAATTTTCTGGAAGATGCGTCGTAGTCAGTCTTCTCTGTCTCTCTCTTATCCGTTTCGACTTTCTTGAGAGGCGACTTTTCATGGTCGCTGAGGCTAACACATAAATTCTAGCTTTCTGAAAGACGTCTTTCGCATAGGGTCACAGGACTACATACCGACAGATGCGGACATCCTTCGAGCCAGACGGAAAAGTGCGAGCATAACAGAAAACCAGTGTTTACTGGATGATGTACCGTGAGTGCGACTGTCACTATTCCCAAAAGTTTTTATAATATTCAGAACTGATACTATGCAAATGAACATTCATCGTGGTCACACTCACACACAGGTTGCACGTCGTTTCTTTCGATGGATTTAATCTTGATGAACAGTGGTCGCTGTATGCTAAGAACCTGAAGGCTATCATCTTTTGCATGTCTCTCAGCGATTATGACCAAGTGAAGGACGAGAAAGTGAGCTTCCCTTTGGTTACAAACATCCAGTCTAGTACTTACATCGGTCCAGAATCAGCTGGCCGAAAGCATTGCCCTTTTCGAAAGAGTGGCGAATGCGAATTTTTTTGCCGGTGCTCGAGTCATCCTCCTCTTGAACAAATGCGATGTTTTCAAGCAGAAGTTAACTCGAGTTCGTCGTATATTCTTGCCCCCAGATCCGGCCCAGCCTTGTCTGATATATCGCTTCCTTCTTTGTAGATTCCATTCCATCAATGTTTTCCTGATTACACTTGGCGAGATGATTTTGCGAGCGTTGTAAAATTCATTGTCTGGACCGTTTTGAACTCTATGAACACAAACAAGATTGGATTACAACTTCACCCCCTGTGAGTATTGCAGTGTTTTCATCCATCTTCCTATATTCAACCTTTCTCCTTCAACAGCCTAGCAGATACAGTAGACACGGTAAAAATGCAGGACGTGTTCAGTTCAGTAACTGAGATCATAGAAGCTAAGGCGATCAGGGAATAGATCTATTTCGGAACCAGTTCAACGAGTCACCGGGGTTAGATTAGCATCTTCTTCTCCAGATCCGTCCACCTCGTGTCTGCGAATTACCTGCACGTTAGTTAAGACCTTTTATAGTTGGAAGCGCATTTTATTCACTGAGGCACCATATGCCCTTGCAATTGTCTTGTTGATATCTACTCAAGTGCATTTTTACTAGACGAGACAAAGTAAGGCCACAGGAGTGGGAGGTAGGAGGATATCGATCAGATCAGCTATATAGTCAGGCTTGGCAATCGTCGACATCGTTGTTGAAACACTAAATGTTAACGTCTGAAGCCTGACCAGTGACTACCAATGACAGCTCGAAACAAGAGAGCATGAATTAACAGGAATGGAGATATATTCGCTGCTTCCATTTCTGCAATGAACAATGATCACTAGAGTATTTACACCTAGTACACACGTTTGACCGGAAGAACGGGTTTACATTCAGTCTCATCTAGCGTCTTGTCAATGACAGCTCGATATTTCAGGACGACATCTGATTTCGAGGCGTCAGGTTGAAACGACAGTGAGTGCTTCATCCATTGATCGTCGTCTCGCTAGAGAAATGGGTAGTGATAAACTTTTGTGCATGTATGCAGAAACCACGCAACGAAGTGTCAAAGAAGAACGAGACGTACCTCGGGATAATCTTCTCGAGCATGTGCACCACGAGACTCTTTTCGGGCAGCCGCCGAAGTCACAGTTTGCAGAGCGTTTTGGAGAATGTTTCTCAATTCAAGAGTTTCGACAAGGTCTCTGTTGATTTAGAACTTGTTATAAGAAAGGAAACGCAAGGAACATGGCACCGAAAAGGCAAAAATTGTGGCAACACGTACGAGTTCCATATCATACTACGGTCCTTGATACCGATATCATTCACAAAACTTGTATGGATCTCTTTCATCTTACGAACACCATCATCAAGTGATTCTTGAGTCCTGTGAAGTGAGAGCTTTACTCAGCGGATACGAGCCGTCAACAAAAATCCTGTTAGACAACAGACCGGAAGACAGCCGCGTCGGATTGCATAATCTTTTGGGCAGCGAGACGCAGCTTTGCTGTTGATTCAGAACCATTGGCATTTCTGTCAAACAAACATGACGTGGACCCGAGAGAAGTCGTCGTCCATCATCTCCTGTCAGCCTAAACGCTAGGAACGGGTTTAGAAGAGATGACGAACCACAGACCTTATTCTATCCATATACTCCACACTCTCTATCCCAGCTGCTTCCGAAATGTCCGGATGAGGTTTTCCAGGCACGAGCGTTTCTTGGATGTGCTGAGCACAAGCACGTCCAAAGACGACGATGTCTAGGAGAGAATTCGCTCCTAGGCGATTGGCTCCATGAACTGAGACGCAGGCAGCTTCACCAGCTGCATAGAGACCTGTGACAACTTTATCCTGGCCGTTTTCATCGACAGTCAACACTTCCCCTGTGTACTTTGTAGGAATCCCGCCCACTGGAAAACAACGAGGGTTGCCACATACACACGCCGTACCGTGTTGTGTCGTCAGTAAGGTAAATGGGCAGGTTTGTAATTCAACAAATTGAAAACTAATTTGACAACACGAAAAAAATGGTCCATGGACGACGTACTGTTGTAATGTACCGTTGGAAGAACGGGAATGGGTTCCTTAGTCACGTCGACCCCGGCAAAGATCGACGCCGTTTCGGAGATACCAGGTAGACGTTCATTAAGAAGGTCCCGAGGAAGATGGCTGAGCTGGAGATAAATATGGTCCTTCTCGGCTCCGGCTCCCCGTCCCTCTCTGATCTCGATAGTCATGCTTCGAGAGACGACATCTCTGGATGCCAAGTCTTTGGCTGTCGGCGCATAACGTTCCATGAATCGTTCTCCCTCGGAGTTGAGTAAATATCCTCCTTCTCCACGGCATCCTATTCATATAGCAATATTAAGGGGGAAAGAGATTGATTCAGTACGCACTCATCTGGCAGCTCCGACGAAAAAGGAAAATAGAGATGAAAACTATGCGTACCCTCCGAGATCAAGCATCCAGCCCCGTAAATTCCAGTAGGATGAAACTGCACAAACTCTAAATCTTGCAATGGTAATCCCGCTCTCGAAGCCATCGCATTCCCATCACCGGAACACGTATGTGCACTCGTACAACTAAAGTATGCTCGACCATATCCGCCTGTTGCCAAAACGGTCTTATGTGCTCTAAAACGGTGAAGCGTGCCGTCTTCCATACTGAGAGCCATGACGCCAACACAAGCGCCCTCGTGCATGATGAGATCTAGAGCAAAGTACTCTATGAAAAAATTGGTGTTGTGTCGGAGAGATTGGCCGTATAGAGTGTGGAGCAATGCATGCCCTGTACGGTCAGCAGCACAACAGCAGCGGTATGCGAGACCGCCTTTGCCATAGTCTAGAGATTGACCACCGAGAGGGCGTTGATAAATTTTGCCTTCTTTGTTGCGGGAAAACGGGACACCGTAACGTTCTAACTGATGGCCAAAAGGAGTTCATTGATTGAGTAAAGGGGATAAAAGCTAAGAGTAAATTTTTGATAGATTGACACGGAAAAAGGTGGGCTTACTTCGATGATGGCGTTGGGAGCTTCACGACACATGTAGTGAATAGCGTCCTGATCTCCTAACCAGTCGGAACCTTTGACCTGAAACATGACACAAAAGTTAGTTTATCAGCTTGCGAGTGATCCTCAAGCATTGAAAAGCCCCAGGTCATAGTTCCAAAACACGAAATATGTCAAGGATACGTATTCGGCGCGAGGTGCGCTAATACGCTCCAGGAAAGGAAGTCGAATTACAGGGAGAAGAAAGAGGGGAATAAATTGAACGTACGGTGTCGTACATATGCCATCTCCAGTCATCTTCCACCATGTTCTATAGAAATTGGCCACCCATTCATTAAAATGGATGAACATTGAGTATGTAATGGGTTTCTTATTGAGCATAGAAACTGCCGCGTTGTTGGATGGAAAGAGGTGGACTGTGTACTCACACCCAAAGCAGCATTGATCCCTCCCTGTAGAGACGGAGATAAAAAATGATAAGGTTACATCGTATATCACATCACAAAACGAAGAAAGTGGCTGACAACCAGATCCAATGCGGTAATACCATAGATGAGTAAAGGTCATTTTTCATACTCACCTGCGCAGCGACCGTATGGCTCCGAGTAGGAAATAGTTTGGTTATACAGGCAGTTCTCAACCCTGCTTCAGCTAGGCCAAATGCTGCACGTAAACCTGCACCACCAGCGCCACTATCCAAGTTGTAATGATCGTTTGATGGGTCAAAGTCAGTAGTTTGTATTGGTATGAAAACGAGCCATGGCGGCCGTTGCAACAGTTGAAGCAGTTGATGAGGTGATAGCAAATAAGATTCCCATGTTAACGTTGAGTTTCAGCCAAGACAAAAAGGATAGAGAGAATCAGTCGAAAATTGATCACAAAAGACAACGGAGGACCGCACATAACAATAGCATCGTATTCATGTTCAACTAAAGGGTACCTGGTGGACCATATGTTACTGTGCGTCTGTAGAGAAAGTTTAGATATGAGTCGTCGCAGTCAACAGAGGCTGAAGAAGGAAAAGGAAATAGAGCGAACAATAGGGTATACTGCATACCTGGATCTCCGTCGCCTTTGCTCTCACTGGGTCCGTTGAGACAATTCGATACCTCGCTGTACTAGAATGCAGACCGCGCTTCAGTCTCAGCTTTGACAAACCCAGTCCGTATCCTTTTGTCAACTTTAACATCGTTATACTAGTAACTCAGGAGCTCTCTTTCAGGGTCAGGACGGTGCAATCCAAAAAAGTCGCGAGCAGTACTGAGTAGTGATGGCCAACGTCCAACCTGAATAGAAAAGCAACAAAAAGCCGAACCGGTGGTCATCTGGACAGTTCAGTAACATAATCAGGGAGCGTGCACTGGACAGAAGGGATGCTGAGAATCAGAGAGATAATCATACAGTCAGATCAGCCGCAAATTTACCACGTGCCGGCTGGCTTTTTAATCAAGCCAACATGGACGAACTCTTCCCTACTCTTCCGTCCGCTCTCCGAGTCCCATCATGGCAAACTTCATCAGGGTGCGCAAAGTCGGCTTCCAACTGGACCAAACACGAGTTGTAAGCTTTCTACTTTCGCTTCGTGAATGTCGCTGCTCGGAATCTCTCTGACGTGCAAGTAGCCGATATCAATTTGGTTGATCTATCTCAGGCTTCAATCGTGACTCAACCAAACGCGGTGGCAGGATAAGCAAGGACGAACATCTGCTATTCGGCCACATGCGCGATGTTTTTGTAGAATCCGCACTCTCCGACTTTGCGGCGTTTTTACTACATATGTTGGCTTATGAATGCTAATGGCCGCAGGGTCCGTTAAGCATGCCAATGTGTGGCGTGTTTGTCGACGATGTGTGAATTTGGGCTAACAGATCACCTCTAGCGGATCGCTAATCACAAAAATCTCCTTTCGCAACTGGTGGCAGCGCGGATCATTGCTGCTTTCTATAATCTCAATCTAGTCGTGAGATGCAAGGCAAGGATCCTCTACCCAAGAAGGACATTCGCGCTGGAACATACAATGCGTGGCGTTGTTCCTGATTTCTTTCTTATGGGAGTAACCCAAGGGCTTGTGGACGCCATACAGGATGGTGCCTTGAAGAGATGCGTCCCTCTGGTGGACGATCCGGGGCAATACGATGCAGACGCAATGCTTCAATTGGACTATAGGAAAGTTATCCTGCAGTGGTTCGTAGCATTCAAAATTCTTGGTAAGTGTATGGACCCTCTAGTGCATGTAAGTACTTCTCATCGTTTTTGTAGGAGGCCGATTCTTAGATGATTTGGCGGTCTAGGCCACAGGAACAACGCCTCTCTGAGAAAAGTCCAACATGCACGTAATCCTGGTTGTTTTTTTTGTGTATGCAACCCTTTCCTACAAGTACGGTACATGTGAAATAGTACACCATTGATCTGACAGCTCTTCCTTCCTATTCGTATGAATCAGAACCCCAAGGCACACATACATTCATGAGATAATCGTTTCAAACTTGCGCTGATCTCTTTCTACGTCTAACAGCGCTTCCGCATCCACTCTAGCTCTTGTTGTTTCATGGCTAGAACGAAGGACATGGTCATCAACAATGCCAGCAGTTTTGAGTATTTGAAAAGCATAATTTTTGGGGACATTTCCATTTTCTAGGGGGTACAATAATTACATCACTTTTGCCCAGTGTAACGCGCGTGATAACTAAACTTACGATATAGCTTAAAGACGGTATAGGTACACAGTACACTGACGGCCAAAAAATGATTTCACCCCCAAAAAAGGAAATATCTCCGAGGAATCCATTTCTGGGGTATTCTAAGTTACTGGCATCATTGAAGGTCATGTATTTGTCTTGTTCATGAAATGCGAGCAGTCAAAGTGAAGGAGAAACCACCCAAACAGAGGGATTTTGTCGTGTCGATACTGTACTTAATCATTTTCGGCCGTTAGTGTAGTCTATCCAAATTTGGCCTCACTCCGTAAAGTACTTAATGGTCGACAAGTACGGTATAGGCGACCCTGACTCCCTGAGCGGCGCCCTGGTAATGAGCAGTAACTTCCGCCGATTCGATTCGGGCTATCATCTGTGTTATACGAGCTGGCAAGATCTCGAGGATCTGGATAGATATTATGATACTTATTGATCTCAGCTACTTACACATGGTTGCTTACTCTGTATAGATTGAAGCGATCGGATATGAGTACAGCTCAAGGTGGAAATTCAACTCGAGTTTTCTGAACATGGGAAGCATTCATACGCTATTAAACATGCCTTCAAGTTTCCTTCAGCAAAGGAAAGCTGCTCAGCACATCGATGTTTTTCAAAACTGGATCGGGCCGCCCGAGCTGTAAACAAATCAAATCTTTCATTCCCCGCTTCCGACGTCCCCAGATCTTACAACGTCCGCCACAAAGAGTCGAAGCCGAGATAACCATACTACCAGTGGACCAGTGACTCTACGCAATCGATCTCTTAAGAATCTTGGTCGGGGAACACTTTTAGGCTACTTACTAGTACACATAATTAAAAATCTTGGCTTTCAAGCTAAGCTTAAGTTCGGTCAAAGGTTTTGCCACATCCGAGTACTAATTGTACCATTCAAATTGATATTGAACGGGAGGGAGTGGAGTGAAGAAATACGGGCACGGGGAGACGATAGACGTCGACTATGGGCATGATTCCCCGTCGACCTTGGACGTACTTATGCGTTTACATTTTCCGCTCCGTAGAATTCCGCACACTACTATACATGTGGATTTATACGGAAGTCCGACCGTGAAGTGGGTTGGCTTTTGGAATGACATCATTGAAACATCTCAAGAGCGCCAGTAAGTGGCACTTACAGTGGAGTACCTGGAGCTGTGGTATCATTAAGTATGATTAAGTATCGATAAACTAGTGGAAGTGTATGCACTGCACAAGGATATATGATGTTAGACATGATGTACAGTATGTATTATTTGACTCAGACTCGGAAAGGGAAGACATATTGTCCATCTACTATAATTAGTACTAGTAAGCAAGTACGACTTTACTAAGTAACCAGTACGGCGGCGCTACACTGAGTATTATATACAGTTATCAGAGCATTCCAATTTGTAGTAGTTTCAACTTGAATGCCCTGACTCATTCGAATTCCTGTAGAAGGTGCTGAAAATACGAAGAAGAATTCTATATTGGATGAAGGAAAAGCTGTTCGACACTTGCTTTCATTCATGATCAAGCTTCAAACCAATGCTTTGCAATTATCTAAACATGCCAGTATGTTGTCAGTAGACAATCCCACAATGAGGCAGAACCAAGAGAACGATTTTAATTTAATCATGTTTACTACTACAGCCTCAGTTTTTATGGTTCTAAACGAGAGGCCCACAGGAGATTTCCACAACTATACATAGGAGGTCTAATAGCTAATAGGATCAACACCTATCATAGCACCGTTACAACACCATTCTAGTAACGACATTTAGCCACTTAATTCTTGGCATTGATGATGAAGCTGTTAAGTCTGCATAGCTATACTACACCTCCGGCCTAGACTTCGCTAACAATTTTGATCAACTGTCATCAAAAGTTTTTGCAAGTGAGTGGTTCGAGTCTACCTCCGGCCTGAGAGTCTGAGCTCGAGTAGCTTCGACAAATATCGTGACGTACATTATTAACATATTGGAAGAATCAAAGTGTCAATAACATTGGTTACCTCCCGAGTCGGACTCCTCCAGCCCCCGACTCGGAATTCGAACATATAAATTAACGGCTTGAAGATTAACAGCATGCATATGCATCCCTCAAGGAGTCGAAAATCTCCCGCCCCGACTCGGAATGTGTATTCAAGGAACATACAGCATACGTTAAGTGTTCATATGCATGATGCTTTTTTGAAAGTTGACAGACCGACTCGGAGTGCCCTGAATTCGAAGTGGTAAGTGGTTGGATTGAGTCATTCAAGACTGAGAAATTCAGGTCGGGCATGTGGAGGGGTGTTCCGAATTCCTCGTCACTATTCGTGTTGAAAGTAGTTAGTTGGAGGCACTGGTCAGAGAGAGTGGCTGAAGGGCCCGGGTTAGCTTTTTACTAGTATGCATAGCTAGCGCTATAGGAGATAGTCGGTGTTCGGTCTTATCACTACACACTGGACACACAGTATATATGTATATGCAGAATTGTGGATTGTTAATCATTTAATGATCCTTGTTGACGCGTGTGGCCGGTACCGGTTTGGTACGATTCTTTTGATGTATAGGAGGGAGGATGTTAGGAACTAACCTTGAGGACTTGTAAGGAGCTCGGGAAGGATAGGAAGCAGATTGTTCAGTTGATTTTTTTGGTTCTTCGTAAGGACGGTAGGTTGGTGGGATGCATGTAGCTCATTACTATGTTAGAGTATAGGTAGGATAATGTATGTACCTGCATTCGTATGCAACGCAATGTTATTTTGGATACCGGTTGAATGATTTTGATGTTGATATATTCGTGTTCATGAACAAGTTGGATGGATGGATGGATAGATGCCAGATAGATGAATCCGGATATAATTTATCATAGGAGATGGATAGATGGACGGACGGACGGATGAATGATCAATCTCTCTATGCTGCGGAAGAAGACGATAACGATGATAGTACATAGAAGTGAGCATGTTTAACCGTACTT